>CAXIVR010000010.1:9016179-9216179 GCA_964035755.1 Teleogryllus oceanicus
AGTGAACCCAATTACATTTCTTAAATTAATAGGGTTTTCTTTCATAGGGTAAACACACCGTAGTGGCTTTAGTTAAGAATATTTTTGTAGTGTAATTTATTAATCAATTATAAATATTATTTTACTTTAACACACAATATCCTGAAAATTTCGAGTTAGGAGCTACCATTTGATGATAGTTATGCCAGTTTCTACATTCTCCAATGCACAACTGCACTCACCTGGTACATAGCTTCATCACAAGCTCCTTGTATACCCAGGTTGATCATGGTGTTCTGTAGGGTACGGCCCATGTAGTACTCCAAGGACAGGTAGTAAACTCTCTGCAAAAGAAAGTGTCAAATACAAATGGATGTAAGAAGATAGTAGAAACTCATTAACCTAGATCAATCTTGATAAAAAAATAAAATTGTTTAGTGAAAATTAGTTTGACTGAGAATAAATCTCTATTCTTAGTAGGTATGTTACTCTAACCCACTTGCCAGTGGTAGAATTCATTGCCCTCACTCTACCTGCCAACCATCTCCTCCTCCCCCTCCCACACCTTCGGCAATGCGTCACCGTAAGAGGGAAGAGGTGTAGGGGAGGTAGTGGCCATGGTGATGCTATCTTAGAGCCACCAACTTGTTTGTACCAGTGGATTTTGTGTACTGTAAATGCATATTACAAGGTGTTTTTAGGTGAAAACGTACTGTTAAGTTTTAAACTCCACTAAAAATATGTTTGGTAAATTCAGGTTCTTTTTCATGGTTTATCCCTCATTCTCTGGATAACCCAGTTTTCCTATTGGGAAAGGTTTTAACCAGTTTTATAATGTTTGAAAGAAACCAAGAAAATGGTAACATCAGATTTATAACCAATTCTCTCCCTCCTTGAATACAGTATCAAATGCAATTGTTTAGAAAAATTCAAGCTTTAAAACTTTATTAATCAAATTCAAAATTTGAATCAGAATGTCCCTCTGCCTCTATTACTCATTTCACTTGAAATAATAAAAAATAAATTTAAACTAGAGGAGCTACAGAATGCCACAGACTTTCTTGTATTAGTTGGTTTTTTAATTTCTTTAGTCTTGCTCCATCCTTTTGCCAGCTGCCCTCTAACGTCACCCAAAGTCTATTTTCTTTTAAAAAATTCTCAATTTTTCGGTTTCCTAATGGAAGAACCAAAAAATTACTTCAGGAATATTAAAGGAGAGTAAATCATCATCTTATATGGACATTTTTGGAGCCGTTTTAAGAAAATATAGTTTAAGCTTTACTGAAAATGCAAATTTGAAGCTCTTTCACAGAAAATTTGAGTTTTCGAAAACTTCATTGGTGTAACTTGAAGCACTTCTACTCACAAATGCAATACTGTGGACAAATTGCTGGAAATTTGCATTTTAACGGCATGATAAATATTTAAAAAAACATTACGTTTGTGAACTTTACAAAAAGACAAAAGAAAACAGCAAAATGACTTATGTCATCTTAAACAGAGTATTCAGCACTCTTCATACAAAATGTTTTAAGAAAAATTTGGAGCCTTTTTCTGAAAATGGCATTTGAGCATTTCTGAAAATGCTGAAACGAGTTCATTATCACAGAACACTTATGTTTTCGAGAAACTTTATAAGACATCATTTAAAGCACATGTACTCATAAATGCAGTAATCTATTCAAATCAGTGTTAATGAAAATATTAACGGTGCGAGAGAGAAAAAGAAAGAAAACTTGGTGTAATTATATATATATATATATATATATATATATATATATATATATATATATATATATATATATATATATATATATATATATATATAAAAAAAAAAATATAGATTTTAAAAATTAAAATTTGGAGTTTTTAAAAATTCTTGTTTTTCATAATATTTAATATTGCAAATATTTCACTCAATATTGGGCAAAAACTACTTAAATTTTCAAAAAATATATGAGAAAAAAAAATCTCTTCAATTTGTAATAGTAGGAATATGCCGAAAAGAATTCAAACTTTTGAAATTTTCGAAAACTCAAGAGCTAACCGTGAAAAACAGTCCTATGCCATTTTTATAAGTGGATTTTACCATATCCTTTCAAACATTCAAAGACCGAATTTGGAGCCATTTTTGAGGAAATTTTAAAAATGTCCCTGGGGTTTCATGCAAAGCACCCCCAAATAAATTCATGTTTTTCAAAATCGCAGAGCTTTGCGTCGAACCAAATCGTCCGGGGAATATCCATTTTGAAAAGAAAATCTTACATATGGTTTAGGCGCTAGTGATGTTCACAGATGGACAGATTTTTTGAAAAGGTATCAACTTGCATTTCCGTTGAAATACCGAAATCCATTTTCTGTATCATTACACAACTTTCTCTATACTATATTACTCCATATTCATGTACATATACAAGAAATAGTCTTTTTGGTAATTAGAATTAGTCTGTATTAATTCATAAAATTTTGCACCTAACTGTAACCTAGCAATGGAGACTTCAAGAAATTTTAAAAATAAAATAAAAACACATTAAAGATGAGCAATTCTAACCTTTTGATGAAATACTAAAGTAAATTAGTTTTGGGAGCGAGGCTGAATATTAATCACTAAGGTAGAGACAATCTACCAATATATACATAAAGATCCTCATTTCAATATTCAATAATATAAATTAATTTTATAATAATATAATAATAAAAAATTACTTAACAATGATATTTAATAACCTATTTCTTACAGAACTTTTAAATTCCTGAAGAATAATAAACTGAAGTATATTCTTTCATCAATTGCAAGAAATGTAGTCAAGTAAGGAACTATGATCAGTAGATCTCGGATTTAAGGACAACTGCCTATTTAGTTTTATTACGAGATTGTGGAAAATAACTGCAAATGCTTATGAATCATGAAAAAATAGATACACTGAAAGCATCTAATAGTGCCTAAAACTTCCTAAAAGGACGGTTGATGTCTATTTTAATATTCTTTTAGGCCTGAAACAAGTAGTTTTGAAGAATTATCATAATTTCATTACTCATTTTTTGAATTGGTTATTCTGAAATACAAATACTTTCCCGAATTTCCGAACGCCAATATTCCGATCAAATACGCAATCTATACTACGCACAGAGCTTTGCAAGTCAATGCAAAGAGGATGTTTCACACTCCTCTCCAATCAGCACGCACTTTTAAGTAAACGCAATTCCTGGTGAAGCTGCGCTGCTGACAGGTTGAGAATGAAAAGTGTGAAACTATGAAGAAATGCAAAGAATAAAAGTGAATAAAATAATATGTTGAAGTCACACTCTAAATTTAAAAATATTTGCTCTCCTAAATAAAAAGTGATTAATTTAATCTTTTTGAGATAAGTTTTAGGAGTCAGAAACATAAGTTTTATTGTTAATGTTTATGAAATGCCTGATTTAATCATTTTGTTATTCATTTTAAGCCCAATACGTTAGTTTTCATGCCTAATAGTGCCTAATTTAAAATGTTCCCTATTTTAGGTGATTACATCATCACTTTTTTATGCCTAAAATTCCGAGGTCTAATCCTAAGACGGAAAATGCTGTACTCCACTAGAAGAAAATTAGTTTTAAATTGGATCTTGACGAGATAAATGACAGTCTTTCAAAACACTCAATATAACAAACAGGAAATGAAAGCAGTTTTAATGCTGATGAATTAATGGGGTAGAATAAATTGCATGAACAATCAATGAAATTCTGCTGATTAAGTTTCATAAGTCAAATCCAAATATTTATTGTATGCCCATTCATAACAGGATGAGAATTTTTTTTATTTACAATATAACCCAATTTCAATGTTACATAAATATTAATTTGTTTGTTAATTTCAGAATTTAATTTTTATTGCATTAATTATATATTATATGAAAATGATGCCTCTAAATTCATCACTTAAAACACAAACATATAATCAAATTTACTGCAAAGCTGTGGTGATTTTTCCGAGATTCTGAATTATTTTTTGAGTGAGAAAATTAAGAAACACTGCCCATTTAATTAAGCACTTGAAGCACTAAGGACAAAAATTTTCTTCAAGTTTAAAATAGTGAGAATAAAACAAGCCCACAGTCCTCCCTTTACATTAGGCATCAAAGCAGTTGGTTTTGGTAAAGCCATACAGTCAAACAGTTCGGAGTAGAATGTGAAATAATTAGAGACCTTTTTATGTAAATACATAATTTTTTTGTCTTTTACTTACCGTTCTCATATTTGTAAAATGGGTGAATCAGCCCCGTCCTAACACAATATTTACTTTTTCGTTGCATATTTTTACATATTTGGTACTGTTACATATTTTAGTATTTTTACAAAATATTTTTAATATATTAATTTCCTTCAATTTTATTACTATTTTTTATAAAAAAAAAAATTTTAAAAAATCAGCATTTTTTCCTATATTATTACTGCGTGCTGTCTCCTCCATGTACCTAATGTGAAGACGCGGGATGCTCTCTCAGTCCCACGCGCCTGGTTCATTTATCTCAGGGGTGGAAAGTCAAAAACTGACCCGACTCATCTTTAGGTGTGAAAAGTATTACTCACGTCGCGATTCGTGATCTTTAACCTTAATTCTGGAGAAACATTGGCGATCGCCGACGTTTAACATTCATGAGAGTTTCACTGTGCAGTGATGTTTGCTGGTCGTAGATATCGCTAGTTTGTACGATGTCTTCTATTGCGTCTAGTCTGGCCAAAACTGCAGTCCTGAATAATAGATGAGTTTAACTATCGATGGGAAAGTTGTGGGATGCAAGTGTGCATTAATTTATGCTCACCAAATGATTTTTAAGACATTTGTATTATTTTTAAAATTTGTTAAGGACTTTTCTAAAAATGCAATTTCGTATTATGTAAATGTTTCTTATAATAATTAATTTTAATTTTTTTTCCATTTTACATATTTATTACATATTCTTATTGTTTTCATTACATATTTATGTGCATATTTTGACGTTTCATACAACACATTTTCCGGTCCCTAGAAATAATATAAGTTCAAGGTTTTAATACGAAGTGTACCATATTTTGAGATAACTTCTGTTAAATAACATGATGGCCATGACTCTGTGATACAGAGGTTTGATGAAGTGCAAAAGAATGTGCTTTTTCAAGCACAAACAGTTGCCTCAGCGCAGTTATTTCTGTTTCTATCATTTCGTAAAACAACAACTTTATCTGTTGTGATGAACCCTTTCAAGAGAGGAATACATCTTTCAGAGAAATAAAAGTTTTCAAGATAAACATTAAAAATGTTTCCTGTTCATTAACGATACACACCTACAAAAAAAGCAAAAGCTGGGTTTGTCCACTCCAAATATCCCACTAAAACCGTTATGTTTAACAATTCTGTTAAATTTATAGAACTGTATAGTTTGGGCAAACCAAGATCAAGAATTTGTAAGTTTTCTTAGTAGATGTAAAATAATGATATGTGGACTAAGCGATAATGGTGAAAATAATTAAGAAATTATATCCAATGAAAAAATACTTCTTGCAATTTGACAAAACTTATTAAGACATGGGTAATGCTCAACCAATAAGTTGTTGCAGGGAATGGAAATAATATCTTCGGCAAACTCTTGGGGTAATTTCTATCATATGATATAGACAAAATAATTCAACGCAATTTATGATAAGGAAATACAAATTGACTGCACAAAAATTTAAACGAGAGCATATCCCTGAAATCAATCTTCGTTCCACTGTGGAGGCACAGTACTCATGATGAGCGGTCAGACGGCGCTGGCCGCCGTTATGCATGGAGAACGAGAAGTGTTGAGAAACGTTTTGAAAGTATCATAAAGTGGCTATTTTCGACGGTGATCAACCAAAAATAACACAAATTTGAACACGAAGCAATATTTAAAATAAATGCGATATATATAATTAGTGACATACTAACAGGTCAAACATTTATTTACTATTATTTGTCGTAAATGGGGTAAATATACAAGGATAAACAAATAGAAATATGGCGCCCTAGCAACCCTAGCAACGGCCTAAAACATTTCCGCTGTGTAATCGTAAAGAACTGGATATTGTTGTGCAAGTTTAATCGAACTAAAATTATGAATATTTGAAGTAGTGCGGATCAGTGGCTCGGCAACGTTCGCGTGGAAGAACAAGAAAGAAGAACGCGGTACTTCGATTCTGGAATTCGCATCACCGGGGAGAAGAGATGGTCCTTCGTGGCGACGTCGATCAAGAGCGCGCGAAGTATGGTGCAGTATAAAGGTTCAAAGAAGGTCATGACCAAAGGACAGTCTTTCTGTTACAAGAAGCAATAAATCCCAAGTTCCTTTTTGAAAGAAAAAAAAATCATTGGCCAATTCGAGCTAATAAGTAGCTGGATAAAATATTTGTTTTCAGATTCCTCACCACTCTGTATGGATGGAAGATCGGGTAATCGGCTATCAATAGGTAATAGCGATTATTTCAGACGCAACCCATCGACCCAGCTAGCGAAACAATATTTAGTTTTCATTGAAGCAATAATAGCTAAAAATATTATCGTAACTAAAAGGTTACATAAAAGGAAAAATCCTGGCGCCCATGTTAACTTAAAATTCGGAAACGGGTTACGACGAAACGCCCAATAATTGTGAGCAGTTTGTGGGCATGTTTCAATATATATCTATTTCAATGACTGAACAATGTGATAATTAGGTGGCGGTTTTGATGACCTAAAACATCGACAAAAATGATCAATAAAACGCTCCAAAAGATTTTAAAAAAGCCCTGAAACAAAGGTGTAAAAATCTGATCGAAACCAATTCAGATGAACAACTGAAGCTGCTGGACATGTTACTGATGTCTTACTTTCGTTCCAGTGAACTCAGCTTGCAAACATTTGGTTTGGATTACCAGGAATCTGTCTTTAGTTATATCCTAAATCAGCGGACCCGACAATGGCGATGATAGGCGTCACAGGACCCTAACTTACATACGAGTACAATGGCTATTACAGATACTGCAACTGCCCATATGTCGGTTACATTGATTTTTGAGAAGCACCCGAGAACGTCAAGACACGACAAGATGCAATTAGAGTATTACCGAATTACAAGAGATCGTGCCAGCAGTAAATGGTATGTCTTGCGAGAATTTATTAAAGTTTCTGAACGCACTCGCATAGAATATATCGACAACCAATCAAAAATCACCCTTGAAAATATCAGCACTAGCGCGAAGCACCGCTACGAAAAGCTCTCTCTTTTGCTGCCGACCGCCGATCTGGACGCACCGAAATTGTTCGTGTTGGACGGAGAGGAGAATTCGCCGTATTTCGACGATAAGAAGCTTGAAAAAGGTAATTCGTCTCATCATGTTAAAATAACGATACCATGTATGAGAGAATTGAGAAGTTTAAATCATGAATATTCTGTTAAATTCACGTGAACGCATTGCGTAGAAAAATACTATTTTTCTATCAACGAGGAAATAATATATTTCAACGGTCGAGAACGTATACTGAAGTAGGAAGCATGTGCTATAGGAAATGTTTCTTTTTATTTCCAGCTTTTTTTTGTTTTTCGTCTTGGCTTACCACGTAAGAAATTCATTACGCGGAGGTATTGCAGTCATATTATATAAAATTCGAAGGACTGTGGTAGCGATTCACCAAAGGACGTGTTCGCCGAAGCAAGGGATTGCCACGACCTTGAAAGGATCTAGGTCGTCGTCGCCGCTCCAAGCTGGGGAAATATTTCTTCGAGACGTGTCGCGAGTCAGAAAACTTCACTAGAAATTCTCAAAACCCTGTTTAAAGAAGCTAGAATCATTCTATAGAGATAGAATTCACTTCACTTACAGACGTAGATAGTCCAGTAATAATATTCAAATCATTTAAACGTAATCTTTTACAACATTGCAGTCGTAAAAAGGAAGCCAGATAGCTAATTCATGTAAAGAATTGTAAAAACCTATTTTTTCATTTTTCTAGTAACGATAATACTTGTTCTTTTAGTGTATGTTTTCAATTAATTGTTTAATCGTTTTCAAATTGTTCAGGACCAATAATTAGTAAAAGAGTTATTGATTGGACGTTCATTGCATAACGACATTTTCTTTTTGCTGGTTAAATTGTAAAAGTAATAATTACGAAAGTGAAACAACGTTTTGTACATATTTCATTCACTATTCAAGTGACAATTTCTTTGGAGGGTATTTGGGTATGCGATTCTTTTTCAGTATTTTGTGTTTCCATGTATTATTGTCTTGGGTACAGGTATTCTATTGTTTTTTTTGTGAAGTGAAGGGTAATACAATTTTATGTAAAGTGTTTATGCGGATGTTAAAACGCAACTGCAGTTGTTAGGGAATCACGTAATTGCTAAAGGTAGAGCAAGTGCAATTTTGAATGCAATGTGTAAATGCTAGATAAAAGTGTATTTAAGTATTTAACAGAATATATCTCTGTTTATAGTTAAAAGATTAACTTGCCTATGTTTCTTTTATTACAAAAAGCAGGTTAAAAGACACTCCTATAGGGCAGTTAGGACATAAAACCATTCCTAATTTTTGGTGTGATATTGTCTAACAAGTCACAGGTCAAGTAATACTACTATGTTACTTGAGTGACCCGCTGTAGGCTTTTTAGTGAATATAGTGAAAAGGTAGAGCGGTCACATTACTCAGGGAAGAAATCGAATAGGCTACTCTGGAATTCTGTGGAGAATATTTGTTGAAACTCGTAAATACTATTTCAAGGAAGTACCATTAACATGATATAAAAATTGATGAAATCAGCGAAAAATGCTAAAAAAAATTACGGTTAAATGTATACTACTGCTGCTAAAACAGCACGTACTAAATCGCCCGTATTTTCACGCAAAATTACGCGAAAAGTGCTCAAATTTTCGAAAACTTTTCATGATCTTTTCTCAATATATCTTTAAGGAACACATTTTATTAAGGAAAAAATCTCTATCTTCATAATTATAGTTGTAGGAAGACGCTGAGTTTTTTTTTGAACTTCCGCAATTTTCGGAAAACTAGGATTTTCAACGAACATGAGACCTGCACCATTCTCTTAAATATCCATTACACTATTTCAACTATCCAACAACAAAATTTAAAAAACGATGGAGCCATTTCTTGAAATTTTGGAAAATGTCTTAGGGCTTCATGTAAAGTACTCCCAAAATTAAAATATCGGTTTCAAATTCAAACGGCCGCGACATCAGTCAGGTCTATTGAGGAATATGAATTCTGGAGAAATTCGGCTGAACGGTTCAGCTCTTAGTGTTGTTTACAGACGGACGGTTTTATCGTGATTCGATTTTTCGCTATCAGGACCCACAAAACATGGATATTTTGGCTACATGTATTAGGGGATACTTTTTATAAATTTAGCAACTACATTTATCCACTTTTTCGTTAGCGGGGCCCGGCAATAAGTGTTTTCTGCCAAAAATTCGCCGTTTTACGCGCAGCATTACATAATTTTATCTCCGTAGGGAGAAAGTAAAAATTACTTATTAGTGAAATCGACGAAAAATGCAAAAACGGCATAAAATGGGTCATTTCCTTTTCTATAACAAAATTATTGTATATTCTAAAAGGCATTGTTCTAAAGTGAAAAAATGACATTTTATTAAAAGCCGCCCATAGTCATAGTTTTTGTATACGGCTGCATTGAAATTCCCACTAATAGTGTGACGCAAACTGATGTCTGATTCGCAATTGCCGATGTCTGATACGACGCCCAATCGCTCACCCGTGTCTTTCCATCGTGGCCCAGAGCCGGCACCTGGCGCGTCGGCGCCGCCGCGCGCTCGAACAACCGCCGCGCATGCGCAGTCGCCCGACCAATCGCGAACCACGCGGCGCGCAGCCGCTACGCACGGCCGCCTATCCAAACAACGCCAGTCTTCAGGAGCCAAAATCTATACTCACACTTCCGAGACAAACTGCGATGTTAAAAACACTGACGTACCTATGGTACATTAACGATTACGGGCGCGTCAACAGCTAGGGTCACTAAACTCTTAAGTGTAATGCATTTCTCTCCTCGGGAGGTGGCGATGATCTTCCTCCGCTGGATGGTGAGATCCAAAGCCGACCTTTCGTCGTCTAGCCGGGCTTTCCCCAATAAGGTATCTCCCTCCAGCGGGGCACCACTCCACCCGCGACAAGCTCCAAGCCCCCGACCGGTCTCCCGGAATATGTGGTAGTGCAGTGCATATTAGTGTGCGTGTAACAGAAAGAGGAAAGAAAAGAAAAGAAAAGAGGAAAAAGAAAAAAGAAAAGAGGAAAAAGAAAAAAGAAAAGAGGAAAAGAAAAAGAAAAGAGGAAAAGAAAGAAAAGAAAAAGAAAAGAGGAAAAAGTAAAGAAAAGAAAAGAGGAAAAAGTAAAGAAAAGAAAAGAGGAAAGGAAATAAAATAAAAGGAAAGTTCGCGTGCGGCCAGTGGCCAGGGTACTGCTCTGGCATTCGCCCGGTATTGATCGGAGAAACCATGTATAACTACCGATCAGAACAGTCTGTCGTTGGAATTGTCCTCCAGAACATGACTGAATTCGACTCAGCTATGTAGCTAATGTAGAAAATCCAGCCACTGTCGGGACCCAGACCTATGACCTGCTCAGAGGCACTGCAGTGAAATCTATTGATATCCCGAGGCACCTCTCCCGGTTCTATGGTTCACTGGCATATTGACTTTATTTTATTACAATCAATTATCCCAATTCTAACTAATACAAAAAATAGTACCCATTGGAAATCGAAGCCAAAAAAAAAAATTAGTGGGGAAAACGAACACATCTGACACGTACAGTACACGTACACATATACAAATATTTCAGTAATATCTGAATATACTTTCATCAAACTTAGAGTTAATTGATTTACATGAATTAAGTATTGTTATATATTAGTGTTCTGAATTTTGAAATTCCCGTCATTTGATGGTGCTGCAACGTCTAGTTTGTTAGGGCATCAGCCGTCACTGCTGTGTACCAACAAAAATGTTTACGCCTGTCTTGCATTGCGATTTCAATACAAAGGGTCGTTGACGCTACACAAGCGACTTAAAGTGATGTACTTGCTATTGGTTCAATGTGGCGTTGCCGTAAAGTGGCGTAAACCGTTTTAAACGTTTTTGCATATATTGGGAATTTCTTTCATTCATTTATTTCATGCCTAGCTTCGTTCAAATATATTCTTACAGTATCTGGCATTGGACTTACCAAGCCAGTAGTAGATACCAAGCCAGAATCGTAGTAGCTGTTAATGTTATACTCCCGTTCAAAAATTCCTAACAGCCTTGTATATTATCTCCATACGGGATATGAACTAGTATTATTCCCGTTTCAAAATTATAATCGCCATGAAAAGGACTTGCAGGTATGAATGATACGAATAGTTAGAATTTAATAGTTTAATTTTTTAAGTTTTGTTTTCTAATCTGAACATTAATTACCTTAAGCCGCTCTGCTTTATTCACTAATGCTAATATAAGATCATTTACAATTAGTTCGGAAAATTCTGTCGCAAAATCTCGCGCAACTACATTTGATTCTCCTGAGATGCTTAACACTTCCATATTTTGTCCCCTATTTTTTTTAAAGATTTTAAAACTCCACAACTCTGATTTGTGTTCTAAATGCGATATATATATATATATATATATATATATATATAGATAGATATATATATATATATATATATATATATAAGCATTAAAAGGTTACTATTTTGATGTTTATATGAATAAAGTGAATAAGTTGTAAGTCACATTAAATTGAAAATTGATCTTTGCTCGCTTAAGAAATGTATTCTCTAGTATTACTTACAGTTCTTGTTTTCTTCGTATTCACTATGTTCTTTAAATTTAATGTTCGAAGTTAATATGCAAATTTATTATAAAAAATACGCACGAAATAAATACTTCATTTTTATGAATTCGCAACCGGTTCTGCCGGGCGATATTAATTGAATATTGCTAGTTTGCCAAAAATCAGTAAACCTTACCATCTTCGTAGAAGAAATTTATGGTGTCTTGGACTGAAAATAATCAAAGGGTAATGGGATTTAATCAACGCCTCTTAGAGAATTAAGCGAATACCACTTAAATAGATCTGTCTACCCACTAAAATCGCAGCGGCAAAAAGCACGCAAAAACACTTTTATGGAAAATCCTTAGAATTTTCCGTCCGGATTCGAAAACTAATCATCAGTTCCCAGGAGATAGACGCGTCGAATGTCGCATCATATGTCTTGACTGGTGGACGGGAAGTGAACTAATGGTAACTGATGGAACCGCACGCATCGACACATGCACGCACACACGCACTAACGGTTAGTCAAAATTTTTTGGGGGATTCAACTCGAAAGGCCCTTCCCGCGACCACACACCTTTCTTCATTTGGACGCTCGATTACTATATTACATTGCATATACGAGTACATCTCTTTGGTCCATTCTTCTTCGAGGAAATTAACCTGATACATCCAAACATATTCAGCGGAAACAGTGGATTCGGTGGTATAACAGTCAGCGTACCGGACTGTTGTACCCGAATTTGCGGGTTCAAACCCGATAGAAGCCGTGGATTTTCAAGGGCAAAAAATCCCTCGTACGCCTTCCTTCGGAGGGGAAGTAAAGCCTGCTGTCCCATGTAGTAGATTTACTGCATGTAAAATATCCTCAAGCCTAAAAGAAGCCTCTGAGCAAAATTGAGATCCGCCAGTTTCGTCGCCCAGGATAATACCTCCTTTCTCCGCTAGGTAGTGAAAGGAGCGTATCGAAATTTGCGTGGTTAGTTGGAAGAGCGGGTCTGATGGCCCGAGTCTCGACACGTAAAATAAGGCATAAACTAAACTAAACTAAACTAAACTAAACTAAACTAAACTAAACTAAACTAAACTAAACTAAACTAAACTAAACTAAACTAAACTAAACTACAACTAAACTAAACTAAACTAAACTAAACTAAACTAAACTAAAACTAAAACTAAACTAAAACTAAAACTAAAACTAAAACTAAACTAAAACTAAAACTAAAACTAAAACTAAAACTAAAACCTAAAACTAAAACTAAAACTAAAACTAAAACTAAAACTAAAACTAAACTAAACTAAAACTAAAACTAAAACTAAACTAAAACTAAAACTAAAACTAAAACTAAAACTAAAACTAAAACTAAAACTAAAACTAAAACTAAAACTAAAACTAAAACTAAAACTAAACTAAACTAAACTAAACTAAACTAAACTAAACTAAACTAAACTAAACTAAACTAAACTAAACTAAACTAAACTAAACTAAACTAAACTAAACTAAACTAAACTAAACTAAACTAAACTAAACTAAACTAAACTAAACTAAACTAAACTAAACTAAACTAACAAACTAAACTAAACTACAAACTAAACAAACTAAACTAAAACTAAACTAAACTAAAACTAAACTAAACTAAACTAAACTAAACTAAACTAAACTAACTAAACTAAACTAAACTAAACTAAACTAAACTAAACTAAACTAAACTAAACTAAACACATTCGGCGCGGTATATTGTCGTTTGAACTCCTCACCAGCGTTACTCGCAACGGCATTTGCGAACGCTGGTTTGCTCTTCCGTAAACATTACGCGATGAAAGTACATGTTCTATTTTTAAACGCTATTTTATTAAATTCGCAATTTTACCGCGTGTAAGCAAGATTTCATAAACTTTTCGTTTTCTGAAACAAATTTAGAGAAAACGCAACACACTGTACATCAGATACAGTAGCGGATCCAGGGTGAGTCATCCCCGCCCCCAAAGGCCTAGAGTTTTCGTTATTTACCTTCCTTTATATGGCAAAATTGATTTAAATATGTTAAAATTATGTAATTATTTAAAAAATATTGAATATAATAATTTTGTAATGATATATAATCTTGTATAGCATCATAATCTACAAAAATATACAATGTAATAACACATGTTTATTATATAAAAAAGTCTATGATCCCTATCCCTCCAAATAAAAGGAAAGATCGGCTGGCTCCTATAACAAGTGAAGCGGCTCGTGGAAGCTGGAGTGCAGCAGGGTAGAGGCTTGCATAACAGCTGATCGTGATGTTCCTGCTCGCAAACAGCAATTGGCACACATTCACACACATACACTTACACACTCGGAGCGCCGCAACAGGTGAGAGGGAGTCGGGGGAAGGGAGGGGAGAGAGTAGTAGCGGAATGAGTGGTGGGGAGCGGGAAGGGAAAGGGGAGGGGTGGGGATGGGAGGGGAGGAGGAAGGGAAATAGTAGAATGCGGCAAACCGCCAAATTATTGTAGACCAATGTTTTTTCTTTCGAGTTTCAGCAGTCCGAGCTTGTAAGTTTGCAGGATGAGACGTTGCTTTACTAATACATTCGATTCTGTAAGTACTATTAATTTTTTTTGTGTGATCAATATTTGCAGAAGAGGCATTGTCAAAAATAATATTGTGGTGTCGGCACCAAAAAAGGACAATCTACGTTAAATAATGATCAGCATACAATAGATACGTGAATACGATCTTGCGCTCCTATTCACGAGGGCAGTTTTTGGGATATCAACTACTTTTTGGAGTATGGAGGAGAGGACATTTTTCTACTATAATAATGTACAATTTATTTCGAGAAATAATATATATATATATATATATATATATATATATATATATAAAAAATTTTTTAAAAAATACTTACAATATCTTATATTCTAAATAGAATTGGAAGGAAATCTTGTTCAAATGTCCAATAAAGGCTCTTGAAATTTGGAAAATGTATGGAAGTACCGTAACATCTTATCGTACACCAAATCTAGCGAAAGTAACACCAATTTCTCCCTTTCTTAGACACACAGACAAACTCCTTTAAATTGGGTAACCATGTTCCTTTGGAAGGCGTTAAGATGGAAATGTTGGTAATATCTATTATTAGGAGTGAAATTTCACTCGATTTTTTGGAAGAAGTATTTTACAATGAGTGGTGCCCAATTCTGTAACGTAACGTACGTTGCTGTTGATTCCTGTGGAGTAACTACTAGCTGTACTTCGTCTATATTCTAGGTACGGATAAACGGGTTAACGGATAAACGGGCTGGGAAACCTCGTTTTTTGATAGAGAGGAATTTTAAGAACAGCACGAGTATTCGTTATAGCAGCTAGCTCGCATGATTTACTTAACGCTAAATGATATTGCACATCCTAGGAGAATGAGCCTTAAGTAACAAATCACACAATTGGAAGTTCGCCAGAAGTGGTTCTAACAAGATCCTGTGTGCTATGGGGCATTTATATATAACTGAGATCTTCTACAAAACAACTGAATCCAAAGATAATTGGAATATTATTTAATAATGTGATGGTTCATTGCTGAGTGTATTTTAATTTGAACATGAATTCGTGAATTTAGTAGTTTATTAAAGATGTAAAGTTATACACGAACTTACGAACTAGAAGATCAGTCATTCAAAACTTCAATTGCTCTCTCTTCTGTACTGAGCAGTTCAGTATCTATGTTACAATTACCAGGGCATTTATAAGGTGGTCAAATATCAATTTTTGACGGATCACGTGACATCGCAAAACAAAGTTGGACAAGTGACAGGGGTGAAATAATGCTCCAAATTGGTAACTAATCCTACACTGATGTTAGGCAGATTCCACACCTCCCAGGATTATGACCTGCCAACTGGCAACAATTGATGGTTTATCATTATGTGTTTCCGGGCACGACAACAGCTAAGATCACGTAAGTGCAGTGCCAGTTTTAGTGGAAGATCCCGACTGGCCTCCCGACATATGTGGTACTGGAGTGTGTGTGTGTGTGGGGGGGGTGCGTAAGGGTGGATGTGAGAATAGGACATGGAAGAGGGCGATGAAGGAGAGAGCGTCCGCAGCCCGTTTGTGAATCCGGAAGTGCCGCAATAGGGAGACTCACGCCAGTGTCCGCAATGTATCTCACAAATTTAGCTGCAACTTGTTTTGAATGCGAATGATCTGAAGCTCTATTTACTGAAATATGTATTTTATTTATTTTGTACATATCCCCCAAAGCAATTGTTAATGAATCATACACTGCCGAAACCTTGTCTCAATACTTGCGGTGAGAAAGGTAAAAATTGACGAAGTAAACGCAAAAATCGTTTAACATCGTATTGTCTTATTAAGCACTTGTCCGGCATACGCCTGGTGGCGATCGGAGAAACCACTAACTACCTATCAGAGCAATCAGCCGCTAGAATTTCTCCTCCAGGCAGCGGTTGTATTCAACGTAGCTCTCTAGCCAGTGTTGAAAATTTTCTTCGAACCTTAGGACCTCTCGGTCAGAGGCACTGCCGTAACATCAACTGATGCCCTCAGCCACCTAAGCAGAGTTCTTTTTGAACGTTCTATTACATTTATGGAGGGTACCCCCAATTCATGACGCGGGTTGCCATGCGCTCGTTTAACCATCTACCAAGGAAAGGTATTACTCGCGTGATGATACTGGCGATTTTTAACTTTTCTCAGAGGTGTTTTTAGGTTTGACCTTTTTCATGCTGAAAATCTACAACATGGGAGAGCCGGTTTTATTTCCCCCTCCGAAGGAACGTACGCCCTTCAAAATCCACAGCTTCGATCGGGTTTGAATCTGCCAACTTGGGTATAACAGTCCGACACGCTAACAGTTACATCATCGAAGCCACCAATATCAGCTGTGTCTCATTCAATACATCGTATACAAAAACCGTTCTGAAAAATAGTATTTATTGGAATATGTGCACTCACGTACTCCGTCTTTAGCCATCACCGATTTGGATGATGGCCTGCACAATCAAAACTGACGCCGTCTTTTCGTTCCAGTTTGGTCGCGCGAATAAGAGAAGAGCATCACCAAAAAAAAAAAAAAAAAAAAACACCACCACCACCACCACCACCACCACCACCACCACCACCACCACCAACAACAACAACAACAACAACAACAACAGAATTCGACGTTCGTAATTCCAAATGCAAAGGCCTATTATTGTAAGATGATTTCACATTAGGTCAATGAGAAATTCAGTTTACCAACGAAGACCTAATAA
The DNA here is from genome assembly GCA_964035755.1 of Teleogryllus oceanicus. Taxonomy (NCBI): domain Eukaryota; kingdom Metazoa; phylum Arthropoda; class Insecta; order Orthoptera; family Gryllidae; genus Teleogryllus; species Teleogryllus oceanicus. Next base: position 9,033,232 of record CAXIVR010000010.1, read on the forward strand.
AGGAGATATTGCTAACAAAGACAAGTTCAATAACTCAAAAATTTATCACCACTAAAACTTACGCACGTTGATAATAAGCCATCCCCTGTTCTAAATCGAAAACAGTTCACATCCAATGAGAAGTTCAAAGAATGTTTTTGTGAATAAGGCCTTAATCTCGCGTTTTTACAAGCCTTCTGATAAAACGGAGCGTCAAAGCCCCGTGATAAAAAGTATGCTCCGAAGAAGACTCACGCTAGAGATAACCAAAAAAACTCACCGGTTACGTCGCGAGTTTTGCATCATGAAAATGGCAAATGTGTGGCACGTGGCACTTGCGTGCCATTTGAATTAAAGAGTTCTTATTAACGACTTCGAGGTTTGGAATACCAAATTTCAGCCAATACGTCGGAGAAAAAACTTGCTCCATATAATATTAGTAACCTAATCCATGGAATGTAAAGGATATAGTTGAGAACGAATTTTTTGACTCCGCGACTAATTGGAGTTGTTATGAACTAAACATACTGCAGTCCCCAGATCTTATTGAGAGAACGAGGACCTTTTGTTTCGGTTTTTCCATTTAATTTTGAAAATGCACTAAAAACTGGCCAAAATTGTATGAACTAGCGAAAAAGTTTTGTACTCAAAACGAAATCTGATAAAATTCCCTACAGTGTTGTTCCAATTTATTTTCATTCGAATAGTTTTCGAGAAATCCGATAAGGAAAATAGCAAATTTCAGGAGAATTCTTTTTCAGACTCACCCTTTCCGACAAACTTTGCCTTTTAGGGCAGCATCCCTTAAGTGATACAAAAATCCTTCAAAACAAGTTATAAATTATTTTACGTTCAATTAAACAAGAGTAAAAGCAACTTGAACAATTAGACATCACGAAATGTGAATTTCAAAGAAGTCCAGCTGATTCTTATAAAACTTCGTCCACACAAAACAACGGAGAAACCTCGAAAAAAACAAAAAACAAACAAACAACGGAACTCTTGCTCGGTTCAATAATTTTAAGTCAGTCAGTCAATCAATGCTGGAAAGACGCGTTGAAAACTTGATCAGGAACACAAGTTTTGACTTTAGGGATGTGTTTGGAGGTAAGGAGTGAACTGGAGTAGAGTGGAGGTAAACGAACTGAAGTCCTCAGCTATGGGGGGAACAGGGTGCAAGGGAACACGCAAATCCATATTTTTTTCTTATGATTTTTGGTGTTAAATATTTTACTACGTGGGCCCGCGGGACCCGTGAGTCATTGATTTAAAAGAGAAAATAATTTCATACTGAAACTGATTTCAGCATGGTATGATGTGAGAGAACCCTTCAAAACAAATTATAGAACGCCCACGAAGGTCTCATTGAGCATAAGAAACCCCGATTTTAAGCATCGCCTTCAAACAAAAGAAAAGTGTACAGCGGGGTAATGGATGTCTCAGATTCTATGAGTGGTTGATTTCCCCTCTACATAAAAAAGTGATTGAATGAATGAAATACATTCATTCATTCACTCTCATCCAACAGTTCACACTTACACTGAACATAGTTTTGAATCTATGGTTTCTTTTACATGATGTGCAACCGTTATTATTCCTTAATATTGAGTACAGGCGATAAATAGAATTGACGGTTCAGATTTCCTCAGCGGTCGATTAATTTGTATCAATAGATTTTTTTAATGACGCAGAACCGTCATTCTTTCGAGTGTTATGAATAGAGAATAAATAAAATTCACTTTCAGGTTTTCTCAGTGGCCGATACACATCCTCGGCAAAGACATTATTTATTATTAAATTATTACCGGTTATTGTCCTCTCCTCATCCATATCTGCGTGGCATGCGTGTTTAATGTGCGCCGTTCGCCGAATCTGCTATTGTTAGTCGCCAGCCATCGCACCAGCACCAATGTCACCCTGTGGTTCGCAGCGGTCAGCGACCATGGTCGGCGCGGTTCGTATTTTTACCAACCCTTCCCCCGCCCCCTCCTTCCCATTCCCTTGGCCACGCCCCCAGGCGATTTCGCAATCTCTTCGCAAGGAGCACCACGGCGGTTGGGAGAACTCGGCTCGGCGCACACACGGCGCTCTTGCGGAACACCCACAAACTCGTTTATTTCATCACAGATGCAGTGCCCTGGGAGCAAAGACCTCTGAGCATATTGAGATGCACTAAGAAATGGGGTCCATGTATTGATTGACTGATTGATTACTAGTGAATCCGAGCGCGTCAACTGCTAAGGGTATTAGACCCGTAAATGTGCATTTTCTTTGCTCGGGAGGTCGCGGTGACCTTGCCCCGCTGGATAGCGAGATCTTGCGCCAACCTACCGTGGGCTAGCGGGGTTTTCCCTAACCAGGTGTCTCCCACCAGCGGGGCACCGCCCCAGCCGGAACAAGCTCTAAGCTCCTGACCCGTCTTCCGGCATGTACGGTAGTGTCGTGCACGTAAGTGCGAGTGTGTAAGGGGGGCGAGGATACAAGGAATGGGAAGGCCAGATCGCGCACGGTCCCTGGCCGTTTTGTAGGGTAATGCTCCGACATTAGCCTCGTATTGATTGGAGGAATCACGGAAAACTACCGATCAGAGCAACCGCTAGAATGGTCCTCCAGACAGCGACTGAACTGTAACTAGCTATCTGGCTAGTGTCGAAAATCCTGCCGCAGTCGGGACTCTGAACCTAGGAGAGGCACTGCACTGACATCCTTTAATGCCCTGAGCCACCTCGCCCGGTGTCTATATTCAAGATGCGTGACAGTTTATCCGTCCGGGTTTCCGCGTCTTCCATTTAACGCCACCTAATACCCTGTTTTAATGGTCCGGGTTCGGGCGTCTTTCGTTTAACCGAATACCGAAGGCTGCCACAAACCGTTTTACCCATCGCGGTTTTAACTTTAGAAATACGAAGGGGGTCTATCACGGACTCCACCTCCTTGATAGTACTTTCAGTTCCCTATACTCTACATTACTGACCATTAATGAAATTGCTGAGACAGTTTCACTCTTAGTTTTCATCAACAATAGCATAAGATTTGTGCATCTTTTTTTCTTCTTCTGCTGCTGAGTTTTCTTAGTGCTAGTTCGTTAAACTCCCCAGCGTAGAAGTCGTTGTTTTTTCCTCATGCTTTTAGTGGTTATACTTTTCCCCTCAACTATACAAGTTTTTCTTTTCAACTGGCATTGTCAACATCCATATTTTTGCAACTTCATATGTAAAGAGAATTTGAGGTAAGAGGGCTTCTTTCTTTTTCTCGTTGTTGGTTGTTCACTCAAGATGTCAGAAATGTTGGCTGAATGGGAAACAAGGATGCCAGTAAATTGAACTGTAATATAACAGATTGAAATTAAAAGTGGATACAATGAAGAAATTTGTATTTTTCAGTGCTCAGTAAATATATTATCTCTTGATAAGAACATGTAAAATTTTTTTTTTTCTTTTATACGAATTATATGAGAGGGCTCGACGAGCCCCCCTTAGGAATAAGCGTTACCATCTAAACACTTTTTGCTAGGGTCAACGGTTTAACTATGTTAACGATTCGGGTTAGCACGTCTCCTGTTTAGCCGTATTCTGAAGGCACTGACAGCCGACTGACCTGCTTTATCCGCACGGTTTGCAAGTCTCGTTTTATCCATATACCAAACTTTCCATTAACGCCCAATTTTACCAGTTTGTGAGTTTCCCCTTGAAGCGTATCCCGAACACCCTAGATCATCCCTGGTTTTAATGATGCAGGTTTTCACGCCTCGTTGAACCGTATTTCGAACGTATCCACAGTCAACCAGTTCTACTCATTCTGGTTTACGGTCTTCTTGCTTGATCCGTACAACCGAACTCCTCACGGACGCATAATTTTTCCGGTCCATAAGTACCCACTTCATATAGGACTTGCTCAAACAAATTAACTTGCAAGATTTTGTCTTTATTATACACATTTTGAACATAGTTCATTACAACTTTAATAAATATATTTTTAAGAAATCTATTTTAGTTTTAAAATATTAATTTTATCAAGCAACTAAAGAATCAGCAATACGATTTTCAAACATCCAATTAACTGGATTCACTACCCCGACAGTCTAACATTCGCGAACTTGTCTTGTCTCCTTGTCTAACAGTCGCGAACACATTCCTCCTGTACGTTATTGTCAAAACTTTACATTTTGCCTCCTACTATGACTCAAACTAATCGGCCCGAAGAGCCATCTTGAAATTGACATTCTAGTGCTACTGTTTACGGCATTTAACGTTGTCCTGAGAGGTATTTAGGACTAAAAGAGCTAAAAACTTGTTATCGATTGTTAGCGGTGACACTGGGGTTGTATAACCCTAGTATACAACCCCAATATATTAGTAGTAATCACTTCATAATTATTGGCACGATTTCTACGGAGCCTTTGGAGCTATCCAAAAATTACACGAGGCCTTTAGGGGAAGGGGTCAAGCGAATCTCATCTAATCTCACGTGGGGGAGAGGTGGGTTTTCGACAAGTATCACGCATTTTTTCCCGCTTAAAACAGTGCTAAATTGCGAGAAAACAGACAAGTTAAGTAAAACATATTTCTACACTAAAATGTGGCTAAATATTTCACAATATTTTTATCGCGGTTATCTGAATGCTACATAGTATACTAAGAAAAAGAATCTAACACAAATTACCAAAATTTTTTATCTTTAATGATATAAATCTAATTACTTGTATTTTTACAGAAATTTTAAGAAAAAAAATTAGATGAAAAGGGTTTGGTGAAAACAAATTTTAATAAAATTTAGTTTTAAAAAATATAACAAAGCAAATTTTGTATTTAAAATAAATAACGCAATAAATCACAAATCAACATATTTACATTAAAAATACGCATCTCACGTGAGATTTGAAGAGGGGAGGAGGGGGTCAAGCCAAATCTCATGACATCTTACCAAGGGGAGAGGGGTGTCGAAAAATCGCCAAAATCTCCTCGCGTAATTTATGGACGGCCCCCTTTGCAAACGTGAAATGCAATATTTAATGTATGAATAAATCCCAGCTAACAATTTCCGTGTTACAATAAAGAATAATAAGTAACGAAGCAAATGTTACTTTTCATCATTATACAATTTTTTCTCAATGAAAGAAATCGATATTGTGAACTCGCCAGAACTTTCCGGAATACGATACTCTCAACGTTATTCCTTATCTTCCTCATACACAAATAGCACGCGTTGCCTTGCTGAAGAATAAGGCCCATGAATTCTATCTTCCTCCATTACATCGCCTAATTTGTTTACTTCACGAAACACTCTTCAAACGACTAAGTCCTACTGTGTAAACTGCAGAACCTAATCATTAGACATCGGATGTTTAGGGAAATGCCTATATTAATGCCACATATGTTGTCAGCCTTTAAATAAGTTCTCTAAAATAAATTTTTTAGAGAACTTATTTAAAGGCTGACAACATATGTGCGCGAATCATGACAAATGATGACATACGACGAAGTTTTATAACACTTATTTTGCTTTTTTTGCATAAATGCATTTTTTAGAATTATTGGACTCTTGCCATTTATGTGTTATTTTTAAATACAATGTTAAGATATCAGAAAATCTGCCATGGCCCAACGAGACCATTCATTACGAAACCTTCAATGCAGGTCATTGAATTTTAAAATATGAGAGAACTCCTAAAACTATACCAACAGATTGTTCTCCATTTCCCCATTTCATGAATACAAACCATGTTCTGAGAACATGGTCGAACGACAAAACATTAAAGGCACCGAAATTGTCAGTGGAAATATGTAAATTCCCAGATTTCAGTGTTGCTCATGTTGGACTTCTAAAATACAGATCCTTTCTCGGCATTCAATCTGATTTTGCCTCTGATCTGATCAGTCGTAAGGTGATCTAGGGGTAAAGACTTTCCTCCTTCCAAGCCTACGCTCACAATATAGTACGACACTCTTCGTACTAAGTTGTACAACAGTAAATGCCATCAACGGTGATTTTCATTGGACTAACCTAAGCATACCTGTAAATTCATTCATGATAAAGATGATGGCGATGACAACGATGACAATGAAGACTATGATGTCGATTAATGAAGAACTACAGTTTATTAAAATATAATAATTCCGTAACAAGCGTAAATGTAACGAGTATGGGTAAGTAGTTTGAAATAATACTGAATGAATTGTGATAAAACTGGCGTAGACAAAATTCTTCGATAAGTATTGTTTATTCTCTGATGAGTAATGTCGCCTCCTCTCTTCCGACCTTGTTTTGACGGTTCAATGACGTAAACAAATACTTCTCTAAACTGGATTTGTCTGCACGTATTTGTTATCGCTGTAGAATACATTTTCTCCAACGAGGATGTCCAATATTTTTATGTGCTAGCTAGTTTTCAGTTATTACTTATTACTAGGGCTGTGATTTACACGCAATAAAATAACGAAATATGCACATATATGTAAATATATTTGGTGATATATGTAATTAAAAAAGGAAAATTTGCGAAATAGTGTAACGTAATGTGCAAGTGCAAAATTAATATAATAAATAAAGAAATCATGAAAATAAATAAATAAATAATAAATAAAGAAATCATGAATTGTTACAAGCGACAAACATTAAGTCAAGCGTTTAATTTTGAAGAACACTCATTTCTTAGGAAAATAATTGGAGATGCAGTTAATGTACATTTCACAAAATAAAAAAAATATAGGTATTGCAGCAAAAATCTGACTTCCTCTCGATAATAAAATCTAATGACCACATAGCACGTGACGAGAAAACTGTCAGAGCCGCTTACACACTGACGGAACTGTAACTGCTGGGCTTCTTTTTGCGGATGAGGGGTGAATATGCAACAAAAATATGCGAAATAAAATAGCTTAAATTGATTATAAATGCCTCAAAACGTATACAGTTTGTTGAAACGGGATCGATGTTTTAGTAACAGAAAAAATATGAAATGCATATAAATCACAGCACTACTTACATGATTTTCCTGGGACGAGTTTCTACACTCAGATTATTCTTTTCATAGATTACCATGCCCACTTTGCCAGTTTTACAGATTTCGTTTCGTTTTATAGAGCTAAATAGCGTAAAATGCATTTACTATATTCAATTAGTTTTTGCAACCTGTTTTTAAACTTTCAAAAATACAAACCTCGGTGCTAAATTAGAACACTAACGATATGTATGAAAGATCGTTTTCTCTTGAACTGACTTTATACTTTGGCTCAGCAAAATATATTACTATGCATGTTGTGAAACAAAATTAGGAAATTAGAACAAGCAATCAAATAACTACTTACTACTCGCTGCGTGTCCCTGATACTAACATTATGCAATTTCCGAAAGAATAATTAGTTTTCAGCTCTTAAACTTGACTGGGGGAAAAATATTTCATACAAAAATAATTTAGAAACAGATACATCGTTTTCGACTTTATTGGAATATAAAAAAAAATCCCCGAAAATTTCGCTTATCCCACATTTTGATGCTGACTCCAATTCCGGAGACGAATACCAACCACTTTATCATGCACTCCATCCCATCTTACTAACATGACTCATGATTTGATAGTCGTTTGGATTGAGAAACCTTGGATTAAAGATATTTGTATCACGGGTTCAATACCCTAACTCAAAGGACAAGGACCACCGGCACCCATCTCTTTGCATCAAGTTTTATGTGTAGCAGTGCTGCCAACGTTACGGGGGAAAAGTGGTCACTTCTGAAGGAAAATACCGACATAAAATAAAGAAATGATGTATTATTTAGACACACAACGTATTTCTATTACGCGAGAATTTAGCACTGATTCAATAACTATATTCTGATGATAAAGAAGCACTAAAATTTTACGTGACATGTTTAATAACTTTCATACAAAACTAATACAAAACAGAACACATCAATATACATTCTGTTAAACTTACATTAACAGAACGTGATGGACTATTTACTTGTAGTTGTCGAGGAAATACAAAACACAGCCTCTCGTTTCAGTTTTTTTTCTTTGCGTAGCAATTATTATTAAGGGGCCCGCTCATGTCACATAGCGAAGTCGCAAGCCTTTCACCACTGAGGTCCAGGTTCGATTCCCGTCGAATTTCATGTGAAATTTGTCCCAACGAAAAGAGTTTAGCTGCTTCACAAGGGCTAGTCCAACCCTTGTGAAGTGTCCTAAACCCTTTCCCTATCCTTATTCCTTCCCAATTGTGGCTGCTGAGTAGTGACGCAGGAGGCGCGTACGCGGAGATTCTACCTGGCGGTCCACTCGACAACTGACAGCGATGTGACGTGACATGACATCATTAGTAATAGAGGATTACTCCCCAATCGCGCACATTAATGGAGGATTACTCCCCAGCGCAAAGCGCTCAACGTCCCTTAAGGAGCTTGGAGACGCGTTGCGTCACGTTGTAGACGCAACAAATTAAAAAAAAAAAATTATTACTTCTACAAGCATTTGTAATAACAGGGCACTTCTAGCATCCAGCCATTCGTAGCCCGACATGGTCAGCCAATTTTATTGAAACCGATAAAAATATATTAGGAAAACTAATGAAAATCTTTGCAGTGTATTATAAAAATTCTGCCAGGTGCCTTCCAACATTTTCAGTTTTGCGACAGTATATCAACGAGCGTTTTTTTTTCTGGTTAACGAGGGGAGAAACTGAATTAATTTACAATCAGACGTTTAGGATGCACAGTATTGTCTAGTAATACTAAGAGATTCTCTCAAAATTTCGAGTGTGTATTCAGGACCTTAGAAGGATTTCATTAAGGAGATAACCAGGATTGCGTTAATTACCAAGGAAGCGGCAAAAAACGGACAGCCACGGTAAAGATTCATTTCGTAGTGTACCCCATAGTCAAAATTCTACTTTGTAGATCACGATGACTATCGCCGATTTGACTGTGCGTAACTCGTGATCAGGAGAAACTAGTAAGGTTAGAAGAACGCGGCCTAAACGTAATCAATTAATATTTCAAGTATTATGTTCCACCACCGGCATAAAATTAGAGCAGAAAACTTAAAAGGAAAACGTCACACAAACGTTAACGAAAACAACCAAGAATTCCAGGAAATGAAAATTGTTGTTGCCACAGTAAAAGCGATAATTATGCGAAAACAATCAAATCAAAGATACGAAATATAAAAGAAATATTTCCTTGGGATTTCCTTCTACTTCTTGACACTACATCAGTTGATTGATTAGTGTTTCCGGGGTCGTCCAGAACATTAGCCCTGTAAGTGTAGAGCATGTTTGATCGCGGGAGGTGATGTTGACTTTCATAGTTGAATGGCGAGATCCGGCGCCGACCTGCACTTCGATTACGCCCCCCCCAACCACCGCAACCCGAGGAGTACCGTCCCAGCCGGGAGAAACTAAGCTCCCAACTGGTCTTCCATGTGTGTTCATGCAAGCGTGAGAATGTAAGTTAAGTGGGAGGATAGAATAACGAAAAGGAAGGGAAGATCGTGTGCGACGTTTGCTAAGGTTCTGCTTCCGGCATTCGCTTGGTGTAGATCAAAGGACCCACGGAAATCTACCCATCAGACCAGCCGGACGCTGGAATTTTCCTCCATAAAGCAGCTGATTTTAATCTAGAGCTAGGTTGTCCAACTGGCGGCCCGCGGTTTCATTTATTGTGGCCCCCGAACGTGAATCAGTCAAACGTGAAGTCCCTTCCATCAATGTCGAGCGAGAACATAGTGTGCCTACCGCGCGCGCCCTGTCACGATCAACCCCCTTAATTTAAAAATCGGTTAAGTTGAAATTTAAGGATTTTTTGTAGTAATTCAAATACTCAAAATCATCGAAATGTGTTACACTGCAAGTACGGCGCCCTTTTCACGCATAGATGCCCCCCTTTTCAGACCAGCCGGGCAAAGTGCAGAGATCAACAGTCGGGAGTGGATCGCCTGAGTAATGAAAATATGGCTCGCTTAAAAGTTATGTGTCCCTTGAGGCCCTGATCTAGTGTCAAAAATCCGCCCCCGTCGGCAGTCGCAACCGCACCGGCAACCGGCACGCAGCCTCTTAAGACGGTCGGTGCGTGGCCCGGTGACCCGCACGCACGCACGCAATCGATGGATGGCGGGGCGGGGGAGGGGGCGCGGCGGTCGTCGACCCGCGACGCACGCGGCGGGCGCCCGGCGGCGCATGCGCGCGAGGACGCAGGCGGAGGGGGCGGGGGCGGGGGCGCGGCGAAAGTGACCCACATCGCCGCTCCGCCGAAGGCCACCCACACCGGCCCGAGGCGGCGCAGTGACCTCTGCTCAAAGTCATCGGGCACCGCTTCATGCACCACGCTCGGTCTTCTTTATTAATTACGTGCTGACTTGTTTACTTACTGACGTCAGTCACCGATGAGCAAATAAGTCACCAATGAGCAAATAAGTCACCAATGAGCAAATAAGTCACCAATGAGCAAATAAGTCACCAATGAGCAAATAAGTCACCAATGAGCAAATAAGTCACCAATGAGCAAATAAGTCACCAATGAGCAAATAAGTCACCAATGAGCAAATAAGTCACCAATGAGCAAATAAGTCACCGAAATTTTATACTAATTGACTTACTTTCTATTTATTGTTTTTCTTATTTATATGCTTATTTACGTTATAATTTACTCAGATTTATGAATTTATTTAACATCTACATATTCAAATTCATTACAATCATGAATTTCACTCCTGTAATCTTGCCACTAACAACCTTCTATATTAGAATCGCAATTAAAGTAAAATAATTTGTTCGACCCGACTGCCCCACTTTTCAAATTCTTCTAATGGTTCATTGGTCAATTTTGCTTATAATGAACAATCAGAATTGATCGTTTCCCATTCCGCTTCAAATCATGGTAATTTCATAATTCTACAAGAGCCGCCGTCATAAACAATCCAGTGCAATGATCTGAGACTGCTCAAATGACGCATGGTAGTAAAACATAAAAGAGATTTCTGTGACACTTGGTAGGGAAATTTACTCGTTTAATACAATTTTAGTACTAATTTTAGAGCAAAGGAAGATTCTTTAATTATTCGTAAGGAAGAACGGTGTGTATTATGATATGACTAATCGAAAGGAGGCTTACGTGCATGAACATAACATTTTGAGTAAAATTATTGGGCATGGCACTCATCTCTTCAACATTTTCTTTATAATATAAATATCTGAATACATAAAGGGCTAATCGTTTGACACGTTCGTGTACCGACTGTGAAACTTCCAGATCACTTCCACAGGTGTTTGAGGACTCGACTAATAGTTGGGGAAGGGAGCAGTGGAAAGAGTGGTTTCATTTCTTTACAGAATAACAGCAATGTCTGGCTTTTAACCTAAGACAAAGACATTTGTGGTACGGCAGAATCTGGTTAATTGGCGAACGTGCCGCACAGTGTTCTCATTATCCATTATGATTATCCATTATGGGTAGATAAAGTAGCAACTGCTTCGAAGCGCACAAACGTACTTCAACCGCATGGAGTGCGCATCACCCATCACGAAGTGGGCAGGGAATTACTTTCGGTAAGGAGGAATAGCAGATGTCATAAAAAAGCAATCAGACTGCTAGGGGAAAAACTGTAGTTCTAATGAAGGGCAAGACTTCTATTTACATGATACCACCTACCCTAAGTTAACCTTAATATCCGAGTCATTCAATCACTAGACAAATCGCTGTTGCGCAATGATGACTGATTGTTAGCAAGAGGCAACTGCTAAGGTCATTAGTCCCGTACGTGCAGTGCATGCTTTCTCCTCGGGATGTGACGGTGGTCTTCCCCACTGGATGGCGAGATCCGGCGGCGATCTACCGTACGCTAGCGGTTTTCCTAACCAGGTATCTCCCACCAGCGGGGCACCACCCCAGCCGGGACAAGTTCTAAGATTCCGACCGGTCTCATGGCATGTGTGGTAGTGTAATGTATGTTACTGCAAATGTGTGTGTAAGGGGTGAGGATATGACAAGGAAGAGGAAGGAAAGATCGCGCGCGGTCCGTGGCCCGTTAGGTAGGGTGCTGCTCCGGCATTCGCCTGGTGTTGATCGGAGAAACCACGGAAAACTACCGATCAGAGCAGCCGGCCGCTAGAATTCTCCTCCAGATAGCGACTGACCTAGCTGACACGCTAGTTTCGGAAATCCTGTGTGCCCTTGAATACCTTGGTAGGCAAAGTATTGTATTCATTAAATACATCTTTTTTGAGCTGCAGCAATTGGTTTTGAAGTGCAACGCATTTTATTCCAAAATATTTCTCTTGAACACACAAGACTTCTCACTTTAACGACCACATATTTTAGACAGTGCCCTATGGCTAGTTCACGAATTACATGTCCGAAATAATCACCATTAAGTGTATGGTTTTATCCAAACAATCTGGCTAAAGTGCGAGTTAACCCGTTAATTCGCGTCTTGGCCATAAACTGGACTTCAGCCTTGATATGTTCGTAAACACATCAAGGAGCAGAAAAAGTGAGAGAGAAGAGAAGAGAAAGAAAGAAGGAGGAGATGAACGGTATTACCATGAACAGACTACACGCGTCATGGCTTGCTTTGTTACACCTATCATTAACCCCTTTACGGCTAACGACTACCTCATGCTTAGGCAGACGCTGACCATTGTGCTAATTACGTGAGACGGCGATGTAATTCTCACTGCTTTGCAGCTCAATTCTGACTAGATACTTCCAGGGCCCAAAAGAAATAAATGGTCTAACAATAGCTGGGGACAATGCAATGACGCTGCTATTACAAATTTGATTCCATCCAAGTCTCCAAAGATTTTAAATTCTAGGTAAGTAACAAATGAATCGCTGGGGTGTAAAATATTTTAAAAATAGAGATAAAAGCAATTTAACTTTTGGGTAAAGGGACCAATTGAGTTACAAATATATACCAACAACGAGCCACTTAAGGGATAAATTTAACTATTGGAGAATCATACCAGTTAGATAACACGAGTAAAATATTAAAGTATAACAAAAAAAATGGAGGGTAATATTTAACGCCGAACCTTTAAAATATTGTGTAGTTGCCTAGTCCACGTGTTAACAAGGTTTCAAATGGATTGTCTTAATAAAAATAGAGCATTGCCACTCGTGCCGTGATAACGCTGAAGGTTAGGTCGTAACTCTCATCGAGCCTAATATCAGTTCAAGTTCGCGGTTAAGGCGAAAGGTTATAGTAATGCAGGATTTCTGCCAAATCAATAAAATAAACCTCTATAAAATACAATATATCGAATAAAAAATTTAAACATACTCAGGTAAAAGTAAATTAACAAACGTATAAGTTCTCGAAAACAAAGAAACTACATTTGAGGCAGGCAACTTTTATACATTTTTATTAAGGCAAGTAAAATGATATGCCAACGTTGTCTTTATCTGTTCTTGTAGAGAAAATCTAAAAGAAGAAAAAACGAAGAAAGAAGAAAAGGGAATGTTCAAAGGGAACTAGTAGTGCTAAACCAGCACATACATAATCGCCTGCATTTTCACGCAAAATTACGCAAAAAATACTGAAATTTTCGAAAAATTGTACCTGACCTTACTTCAAAATCTATTTTTAAGGAAGAGATTTCCATTAAGGGAAAATCTCTATCTTTAATATTTTGGTTGTAGAAAGACTCCGAAAATATTTTGAACTAAAGTTCAAAATATTTTGAACTAAAGTTCAAAAGTTTCGAAAGTTGCTAAAGCAACTTTCGAAAACAACAATCTGGTTTTCAACAAACATGAGACCTGCACAATTCTCTTTACGCGTCTTTCACACTATTCAACAACCAAATTCAATCAAAAACAATGGAGCCATTTTTTTGGAATTTTGGAAAATGTCCCAGAGGCTTCATGTGAAGTAAAAAAAAAAAATAAAATAAAATATTGGCTTCAAATTCAAGAGGCCGCAACACCAACCAGATCGATCAATCAATTTGGAGAAAATCGGCTGATCGGTTTAGCTGTGGCGTTGTTCATATCCTGACAGATGTTCTGCTGTCTTCCGATTTTTCGGTATCAAGGACCCATAAAACACGGATTCCGGCCCCACCATGCGTTAGAGGATTTTCCCCACTAAATTTAGCAACTGAATCGTTACCAGGGTCCGGAAATAAAGAGTTTTTCCACCGAAAATTCGCCATTTTTTCGCGCAGCGTTACATTAACTTTCTCTGTACTCCGTAGCGAGAAAGTATAAAGAGACCGAGAAAGGAAGAAAGAATTAAAAAAAGAAAAAAATCAAGATTGGAAAGATGGAAGGAAGGACCAGAGGAAAACCAAAAAGTAAGAGAAGCAAGCAAGAGAAAGGACAAAGGAAAAAGAAAAAGAGGGAAACGATAATATTAAAAAGAGGGAAGAAAATTCATAAAACAAAAGTGTTCCTGTCTGAGGCGATGGCGCCGTCGCGGCCTGCCCAAATAAGACGCGCGGGCGAAAGCACACTTCGCAGCGGCTTCCGAAGAGCAGGCCGAGCAATGACCTCTACTCAAAGTCATCGCACGCGGGCGCAGACTGGAGCAATATGGGCGGGCGGCGAGAAATAGACCCACCCGCCAAGATTCGCCCAACTGTCGGATAGCAAAACCCGTAAAAATACCACTGACAAACGCCAAGCACGCTAGAGAAATTAAGGGATTTAAACAAGGCGTAAAACATACGAGTAGGTTCTAAAACCGCCACTGTCACAACAAGACGTTTGCCGTATTCTCTATTAAACCAACAGGTTGTCAAGGAAGTGAGCATCAACATATTGCTACATACCCAGTTCACTTCTACACCACACTACTTCAAGAATATTTTCTTTAACGTTGATGTTTTTAACATTAAAAAAAACCGTTAGAAATTCGGGGGTGATGCATGGGGGCAGAAGTGAAACGGTCCACGTTTTATTCACTGCTGCCCCCATGACCCCCATTCACTGCTGCCCCGAATACATCTATACTAAACGTTTTCAATTTTTTTTCGTCCACAACTCTCTTGACGTAAAGGAGAAATTTTCCCCAGTCCCCGGTAACAATGAGTATGAAATATAAGGGTTAATATAGTTCTACTAAGTATTCAACGCTAATGAATAAGTGAAATAATAGGTTTTTAGTAAAGGACTCTCCAGGTTAATTGATCCACAATTAATTGGTAAAATAAATCATATGCATTACAAATATCGTATAGCATGTCAGAACAAAATATATCAATGACACAAGTATTGAAGTAAATCAAATCTAAAGATAGTTTTTAATAAATCACCGCGACGCCCCTACTGTAAGGCCGCGACGCCCAGTTTGAAAACCCCTGATCTATACTAATAAAAGTTAATTCAACGATCTATTACTAGACATCGATATCACAAAAAGTAGGTATGAATAAATACTAAATATTTACAGGCTCTTTTTCAGGATTGTCTCAATGTCCTTGTAAACTTTGGTAAATATTAATACAATAAAAATGTGGAAAACAACTAATTTATGTAATGTTGGTAGATGCACAACGATCATTATTTCTCACCTGTCGCTAAGAGGTGATTGGTTCCTAATATATTCCGCCAGAGGCCAGTAGCGATGCAGCAGATCTAGTATCTAATAGATTCGCGAGAAACCAGACGCAGTGCGTACGATAAAAATGTTTAATGTAATAGTATCTACTGTGTAATGTACTGTGAAATAAAAGAAAGAAAATTATAGTATTTTATTACAATTTGAACCAATTACATTAAAAATAATCTTAAACACCATGGTTTATATAAAATTGATATTTTTCTTCTTTCACATGGATTGGATATGAATTCCACACAACGCCGGTTATTTTGCTAGAATTAAAAACTATATGCATCGGCAATTGAGCTACTATCTGACCTCTTTTGAAAAGAAAGCGATCACTGCGAGAAACTTTGTGAACTATTATTTGATGGCACTGTTCAAGAAATTACTATATTAATCCCGCACTAGCACCTCACGGAAAGACACAAAACGTGCACAAATTGAAACTATACTTATTCGCAAGAGCAAAACAAGGAACCCACTTCAGCTTAATATCTCAAGGAAAACTTTATGCAGAACCTGATCGAGATGAGACGGATCATTGACCCATGTTCATAGCCCATATTTTCAAAAGTTTTTATGCTAATTATACAATATTCCATAGGTTATTTCATTATAATGTTGTGAACTGCAGGAATCAGCAATTCATACTGCCTTCCTGAAATTCTCATGTCTTCTAGGCATGAAGGATTTCACAAACCACAAACTAGCAACTCCTGTTGCCAAGAACCAAGACAAAAGTTTCCAGACGATGCGTGTCTTATAAACCACTCCAAACCATAAAATAATTAAAAATACCATCTACACTTAGCCCCCTACACTTAGAAGACTTCCAAAATAGATTAACATTGATACGAAATCTCTGAAAGGCACCAGTTTCTCTCGGTCGTGAGTAATTGTTAGTAATTTTTTGTAAGAACAGTTCTAGAACAATTTTCATATTTCTTTTGACTGAATTGCTTATTACATTTATTTCCAATTTATCTGAAAACCCTTTTCCTTTTCTCTTTGTATTTGAGGTGATACTATAGTATATATTGATATCACTAAAACAATCCATTGTCAATTTGTATTTACACGAAGAGTGTAAAATCATAATTAAATAATCTAATACACCACAAAGTACAATACAGAAAGTAAATGTAAAGAAAAAAGCCCAAAGAGAAAAACTCGTGATAAAGAAGAGAGAAAGAAGCTCGTGGTAAAGAAACATTCCTTACCACCAAGATTTAAATAAATTTAAATTTAAAATAAAATAATCGTGAAATGATCCATTCCAAAAATTCTGCGCAAGTATGTAGACATTTTCAGAGATAAAAAAAAAAAATTATCTTCTACATTACTGATGACCTGGTTCGTGTCCAATGCTTAGAAACTTAAGCATTAAATAGATCCCACGCTGCTAAAATTGGCTCTTGCATATGCGACTACAACGCATCGCTGCAGTGGGCTCTTGTCGCAGCAAACCGCAAGCTAAAAATAACCATCGAGAAATTGGAAAGGATGTTGAGCCACTTGACCGCTTCCACCCCAACCTACAGCAACAGTACAGTGATCGCCGGGATGTGAACGCGAAATCAAAACAACTTGGAACAGTCTCTTTGAGCTGTTGATTTATTGATTGATTGATTCATTCATTCATCGTTTGAATACTGATTCCGGACGCGTCAACTGCTGTAGTTAGTCCCGTAAGTGTAGTGACATTTTTATCGCGGGAGGTTGTGATGGCAATTTTTCCCCAGTGGACGGTGAGATCCGGCGCCGAACTCCCGACGGATTGCGGGGTTTTCTCCAATCAGCTGGGCGCTGCCCCAGCCGGGACACGTTCTAAGCTCCAGACTGGCCCTCCGACATGTGTGATAGTAAGTATTAGTGTGTGTGTGTGTGTGTGTGTGTGTGTGTGTGTGTGTGTGTGTGTGTGTAAGCAAGGGGGTGAGGATAGGACAAGGAAGAGAGCGGAAAGATCTCGCGCGGTCCGTGGCCCATTTTTTAGGGTCCTGCTCCGGCTTTCGCCTGGCGTTGATCGGAGAAACCACGATAAACTACCGATCAGAGCAGCCCGCCACTAGCATTCTCCAGACAGCGGCTGACTTCGCCCTAGCTCTCTAGCTAGTGTCGAAAATCCTGTCACGGACGGGACTCTAACCCTAGGGCGTTCCGGTCAGAGGGACTACAGTCATCACGGAAAAGGCATCATTGCATTGAATTTACGAGGATGACACTAACACTCTCAAAGACCTGTTATTACGCACTGAAATATCCACATAACGCTTATCTACAGATAGCGCCCCATAAATTCCCTATTCCGCACCTACAAATACTGATATACCGTCGAATTTAGATATCTGGAAGCGACTCCGGAATGTAATAATTCTCGATTCTTCCGATTTTCCAGCAAATAAAAATGTATTTACCAGAAATAATAAAAATGCCCTAAATTACGCAGAGAGCACTAAACTCGTTACATCATAAATATCACTTCACCTATTGAAACATCGCTTCTTCCAGCCACAGGCGTCTTTTAACAATTCATTCTTTTCCATTTAGGTATAAACTGCGATTCCTTTTTTCGAGGGAAATTCCGTCTTACCAAAACTAAGAAAATGAACTTTGCCGAATACCAAATTTATCTACGATGACTTTTCTTTTTGCACTCCTTTTCCACTTCATACATTATTTTAACATTTTTTACTTAACCTTAACCTTCGCTTTTTATGCTATTCTTTTCCACTGCATCATCAAAGATGAGAAACTATCAAGAGTGCTTTTATTTTCAATAATAGAGCGTATGTTTCCATTTTGAGGTACTACTTGCAATATCACTATCGAATTGCCTATCAAAAATTGTGCATGATAAAGTTCTCAAAAATATTTAACTTCACAGTAATGAACGTAACTCGCATTCGCCTGAAAATGATAAGGGAAATTACCAATCACAGGAGTCTATCTACGAGATCAATCCGATATGTGCCACAAACCAGATACCAGGAGGGGCCCACTTTTCCAAAGATAAACTTGCTCAATTTCCTTTTAAATTTAATAGGAAACTGTCTTATCACATAGACTTCTCAACTAAAAATCAGTACACGAACAATCTTATAAACTATTTATATTTTAAAATTTTAATACAAGCTATTGTAAAATACAATTCGCCCAATGAAGGATACTCCAAAAATGTTTTTAAAATGGCAACTTTTTTAATCGTCTCTGAAAGACAAAGCAAATCGAAGAGAAATGTATTGATTTAAAAACTTTGACCTGCCGTTTTCACGAAATTTTAAGTTTGTTCCGTTCGATGATTGATTTATTTGGTCAAAGAACAGTAAAACCTATTTATTTTTTAAAGTTTAAAAAAAAGCACACTTAAAAATTGTGTCGTACTAGGAGAAGGGGAAAAGTGTATTCTGTCCACTTTTGTTAAGTTCTGGGATCCATACACAAACTCACACATGAGCTGAATTCTGAATGCAGATGCAATTGAGCGTTTTGGGGAAGAATTGAGAGGTAAATATTCACCCCCGGTGTAATAAAAACTATTTGTAAAGGAAAATCAGCTATGAATTTGCGCTGTTATCCCTCATCGTATCCTCCTGCTGCGATATACTAAGGGCGAGAAGTTTAAGACTCTAAAAATAATATTACACGAATTGATACAAATTACTTCGAAAAGCAGATAAGAATATCACAATGTATTCTCTTACAGGGATATTAAAAGTGAGGCCCTTCACGTTGAATGTAAACAAACAACCTATGATCAACCTTAATAACCGTAGTGTAAATTTTACACCGCATATATTTTTTACAAAAAATGCTACTAATAAACATGGAATAACTTGAGAAGGGAATGACGAGTAATTCCCACGGCAGCCGCTAAACCGAGACACGAAGTTTAAGCCGGGAATAAGTTGGAAATGGGAAAACTGAGGCAAATCCAGCTTTGTGCGTTTCGTTTCAGTGTATCATTTTCATTTTTAATTCTTTTTCTTATGTTTTTTTTTTCTCAGATATTTGGCGACCTAGTTTCTTTCACGGAGGATTCATTGGTTTTTGTTTTCTGTCTGCGAAGTTCACTTTATCGCGCATTCAATTTAACTCTAACGCGCATTCAGTTTAACAATAAATAAATAAATAAATCAACTCCTAATGGACCATAATTGTGTTGTGACGGCGGACGGCGGAGGCGGACGGCGGAGGCGGACGGCGGAGGCGGACGGCGGAGGCGGACGGCGGAGGCGGACGGCGGAGGCGGACGGCGGAGGCGGACGGCGGAGGCGGACGGCGGAGGCGGACGGCGGGGCGGACGGCGGCGGACGGCGGCGGACGGCGGTGCTGTTGGAATCCGACGCTGACGTTCCCTCCCCGCGCTCTCAAGGGGTCGGGGACGCCGATATCGCCGCCCGCAGCCGCAGACACACATGGAAACGGGACTTCGAACGCGGAGTTCAGCCACCAGCCTGTCGCCGCCGCCGCCCAGACACGTTTACACGGTGGAACGGCTGTGTTGGCTCAGCGGTAACACCACCGCCTCTGTAGCCCCGTTGACCGGGAGATCCTACGACTCGAGAGCCGACGGTGGATTTTCGACACTAGCTATATAACTAGGTCGCGTCTTGCCTTGAGAATTCTAGCAATAGGCTGCTCTGATAAGTAGTTTCCCGTGGTTTCCTCCAATAGCAAGCGAATGCCGGAACAGTCTCTTAACATACGGCTACGGACCGCGGCGATCTTTCTTCCTTTTCCTTGTCCTAGCCTCACCCCCTTACACACACACACATTTTTACGTGCACTATACTTCTACACATGTAGGGAGGCTAGTCAGGAACTTACAAATTTGCCATGTAAGTTCCCGACTATTTAATTATGTGCTTGATGGATTTCTCCCCCATGTTACGGTACCATGGGAGGAGAACCCACTCAATGTATAGGTCGGCGACGGATATCACATTTTAGCCGGGATATAACATTCACTTCGCTTACAAGTATATACTGATCTTTTATAGTCGTCCATAAATTTTGTAACGTTTAAGGGGGGAGGATGTACAAGACAGCGTTACCCTGCGTTACATAGGCGAAGGGATTCGTTAATTTTTTCTGTAAGATTATGAAGAAAATCTTGAAAAACTGATCTGCAGTATATTTTAGAATCCAAATAAAAAAGGCGCGGTAGATTCTCGCCTATGCAACGTCAACGATGGTATGTGCATGGCTTGTGATCAGAAATTTTCTCGCCTATGCGTCCTTGTTTCACTCGCAACCTGCCCGAATCTTATTGCTACGTGCAGTCAGCATCGCCAACGATTTCCGACTTTTACCATTTAATACATATTAATACACAACACGAGTAAAATGAATACAAGTTGTTTTTACAGTGCTATAATTTATTTTCCCTTCTTGCATTTACAAGGGGGGTCCCAAGAGTTACGTAATTATTTCCGGGGGTTTAAGAGCGAGTTTCGGGTGCGTTAGACGGGGAGAAGGGGGTATTCAAAATACTCCGAATTTACGTTGCGTAATTTATGGGCGGCCCCTATATTAAAAGTACTCAACTATTACTAGACCACTAATCGAGAAATAGTTAATGCAATCAATAAAATAGTTCTCATTTTTAGGCTTTAATGTTCTACAAAAAGCCTCTTCACAAAACCACTTAAGTCGTTTAACGTTTTCTAGGGCTAGAATTTTGTTAGCTACTCCTGGAGGTTCTGTTCGGCCAGTTCTATCTTTCTTCTACCAGTTAACCAATTAAATCGGCGGTCGTCCATAAATTACGTAACGCTAAAGAGAGGGAGGGGTTTGAGGCAGTGTTACACTAAGTTACATAGAGGTAGATGGTGTTAATTTAGTGTTATGTTGCGGTGCTAAGTTTGTTGTTTTTTTTTTACTTTTCGAAGTTTACTGATATGATTCCTTATATTCAGTCTTTCGCTAAAATGTTTTAAATATTAACAATTGAAATCACGAAATATACATAAATTAAAAACTTTTGACTCCTTTTAAGAAAACATTAAACCTGTACCCCCACCCTCTATCCAGAGAAAAATCCTTGGCACGCCTCACGTCGTACTTCAAACATTTATAAATTAAAATTCATCAATAGATTAAGACCGTGACAAGCACCTTGCGTCTTATCAGGAGAAACCTTCATTATATGAACGTATTTTTCAAATGCTTCCGCAACTCCTAGCTCCCCGCACCTCAATGAACACGGCACATGCAAGCAACAGGGAGTCATGGAGGGTTCCCTCCCCGGCCTTTTGTGAAAGCCCCTCGCGGAATGCACGTGGCTTTGTGTTCGTCAACACACTCCCACTCTGTCGCCCCCGCCCCCCTCCGGCAGGTTGCGACCTCAGGATTAAACTTAGCCCGGCACGGCGGATACGGCGGAAACTTGTCCCGCAGCAAGTCTGGCGTCTACGCGGTCGAAATCATTGATAAATGCAACACAGCTGCTTTACAAGACCTGCTTACTTGCGATCAGATGCGGTTTGGTCGTTTTAACGTCCTGGGCAACATTAGTTTTGTCCTTTCCATACAGCTTATTAACTTTCGAAATGAATAGAGTTTTTAAAAATTCTATGAATCTGGCAGTTCGAGCTCTTAATCGACATTAAGAAAATTAAATGTAGAACATGTTAAATGTCTATTCAATACAACGGATATAGTCGTCAATATCAGGACTTTTCTCCGATCATTATCTAATTTATAAAAAAAATGACAAACTACAGATTTTACAAAACTGCATTTACAGAACCAACATTTTTTAAGCTGAGCTTATTAATTTTCGAAATTTTAAAACTTTCCGACTGCGTTTCTTATATACAGAATAGTTTCTGGTCATTTACAGTTTCTAAATACTATAAAATTGTAATTACATATTTAAACAAAATTTATTAGAAAAAATTGGCACCCCTTAAAAACTGGCCCATAAATCTGCATTTCCTCGTCAACAAAATGCAAATTATACATTTCACATGTAATTTCGTATGAACATGATTCTCCGCAAGGCAGTGCAGAGCAATCACAAGTTACCTTCACGGAAACTTGTTGCCTCTATGGCTATATTGCTATGAATTTTACTAGCCCATATTATTTTATTTATTTATTATTATTTTACATATTATTTATTTAGTCTATCATTTTCTCTTAGAATTTCCATTTCTCTAACATTTTTCAAACACTTCTGTGAAAGCAATCAGCATAACTGCGACGAGAATGATTCTACTCAGTAGTGGAAGTTCATTAATGACAATTCAAATGGTAATTAGCAACTTAGAACATGAGATTACGTACTTAAGGTCACAATTTATTGACATTACCTGAAAGATATTGCTATTTTAATAAATACAGATTATCGCTTATTCTAAGATTAAATATTTAATTGAAAAAGCTTAACAGATGAAGTGCCAAGAGTTCTAATCCGTAAGCAATTTACCATGCTTTCGAAAAAGAAATGTGCATCAGGAAGTTTAAATTTTATTGTAATGAATGTAATCGCGGGCCACTAATAACCCTGGGATGTTAATGCAACCATATAAAAAATGTTCTAAGAAGCTCGCATGAATTGGGCGAACAACCTATTACATTTACTTCTAAATCAAAATAAATGAAGTAATAAATGACCCCTTCTTATAGGAAATTATCTTCTAATAAGTGAATATTAGAAATGTGCAAGGCAACTGCACGTATAGTATACTGAAGATATACCAGGGATAAGCGATAATGAAAGGATTTTGATTAAGACAAATATAACATTTTCTGTAGAAATTAATATGTATAGGCTAAATATAAGAATTAAATTCCATTAATGCATTTGTATTTACATATCCCAACCACCAAATTTAAATCAGGCTTTCAAAAGAATCTTTCTATGTAAACTTCTTTCACGCGAAAACAAAGTGGCAAAACAGTTCAGTTCCGGATATTCTCAAAAAGGAATGACAGGTTATTTTAGACTTGTTTAGTTTGGAGGGGACTAGGAAAGAACAAGATGCCAACAAGTACCAAGTTCGAAAGCGTAACGTCAGTTTAACCGAACTACTGGCACCAACATTTAATGAATTATGAATTTTCATGAAACTCCTCCGGAGGGAACCGGATCGTATAAACACATTCCTTGCTTGAACTAATATTATCTAAACACACAAATACGTTTTTGGAAGCGAAAGACGATCGCGAGGAGAAGGGGAAGGGTGAACGAACGATCTATGCCCCCTCCTCCCAAATAGGGCGACCGACGTGTCCTTGAAAGGACAAGCGGTCAGCTCAACAGCTGACGGACCGAACATCCAGTCCGTCCCGCCCGTTACGTTACGTAAGCTCTCAGTTTCATTCAGAAAAAGAAAACCAGATGGTGACACAGCCCACAACGAATCCGTCAACTCATCTGTCGGCAGCAGGGAAAACTCGTCGAGAGCCAACAGAAACAGGTGATCCCCGCGTGGGAGATCGGGTGCCTTATCAGCCCGAGCCGCGCCGTCGACAAACGGGTGTCCTACCTTAGGGTCCTTCTCGTAGTAGTACTGCTGGGTGCGGATCCATCTCGACACCAGGTTGTCTTTGACGGAGTGGGCCAACGCGAAGTAGTAGTCCCGCGGGGTGGCGACGTTCCGGTCCTTAACGAGCGTGTAATGCAGGTGTCGGTTGAACGTCTTCTTTATGGTGGCGACATTTTCCACCTGGGCTATGCCCCGGACGCTGATCTGCTTGCGCTTCTCGATGTCGCTCTGAACCGACATTTTGGGCTCGCGGGGAAGAGGTGTCGGAACGGTCGCTGCTTTAAAACCTCACGTCAACGCTGTGTGCCGGCCAGCGGCGGACTGTCGCGAGACGAGAGCGAGAGCGTGCACGCCTCACCTTGGGCAAGGTCGCGCACGCGCAGAACGCGTGGCGACGCGGGCGCGCCGCGCGGCGGCAGCTGCTACTAGCGCAATGGAGGGCGACGCTTCCTGCCAGCCGAATTACAAACTACGGCATATGCGACGCGGATGCTACAAAGAGGGACAAATTTAGGAAATTAAGCGCGAGATTTGAAACATTTTAACACACCGAAGACTCGTAAGTATATGTCTGACCAAATAACTTTTTAATTTTCTTTATTAATTGTCGATTTTCAATATCGGACTCTACTTCTACACAGGTAAAAATTACTAGTGACAGTAATATTTCTTAGAGTACTATACTTAAGGCCCCCTACACTCGTTCCAATTTGTCGGGATGACCGGCCAGTCAATCCGACAAATTACATCGTGTGGAGGCAAGTTGTCCCATAGAAATTTTTGTCGGGCGGTTGGTTCGACCAGACCACACATTCCCCTACCTTAATGCCAGACAAATTGTGTATAGTATGTGGAAGCGTTACAGGGATTCCAGATCTCGAAGTGCTGGTTTCAACGTGAAACAATTTTTTAATTGGAAAGTTCTCTGGTACTCAAGGGTTTTGCAGACCGCTGAGTCGCAAATTTCAAGAAATAAAATTACCAATTAAATTTGACAAAAAATAAATAAACAAAATGCAAATTACTTTTCAAAATCGGTAAGCGAATATTGACAATTACGAGAATGAAATCAACATAAAGAAAAGTAACTGTTTTTATTTATAAATTGTAGCAATTACGTACAATATCATAAGAAAATCATTATTACACGGCTTAAACGCTCCTCTATTCAAACACGTGCCAACAATGCAGTTGCAGTAACTTACGTGATTTTAAAAGGTAAATACGAAGTATATAAAAAAATTGCAAATTAGACCGTAGGATTATGTACACTTTTTTCTTCACAATTTCTCATTCATTTTTTCACTTGATTGATTGATTGATTGATTTTTTCATGTTTCCGGGCGCGCCAACTGCATTAGTCATTAGTCTCGTAAGTGTAGTGCATGTTTTTTTTCTTGGGAGATGGCACCTTCCTCGCCGAGCGGGAGATGGCGGAGATCCGGCGCCGACCTACCGTCGGCTCCCCTAACCAGGCCTCTCCCACCAGCGGGGTACCGCCCCAGCCGAGACAAGTTCTAAGCTCCCGACCGGTCTCCCGGAATACGTGGTAGTGTAGTGCATGTTAGTGTAAGTATGGGTGTGTAAGGGGACAAGGAAGAAGAAGGAAAGATTTTCCTTGTGTTGATCTGAGAAATCATGGAAAACTGCCGATCAGAGCAGCCGGCCACTAAAATTCTCTTCCAGACAGCGACTGATTTCGACCTAGCTGAAATGCTCCCGCTCTCAGTTTCACTTCGTTATTTAACAAATATTCAGTATTCACTCGGACTAAATCTTTTATTTTAATATAATTGTACAAAACTTTGTCATAAGTAGGGAACGGATTTCCATGTAATTACAGGTTTTTACAGGAACTAGATACCTGCATCGAATAATATTTTTTAGAGTTTACAAGATATTCTGAATGAATTAGAGCTATTTTTACTTTACATATTTTGGTATAATTACATATTTTTATATATTTTACTTATTATTATATATTTCGTTACGTTTTTATGTATTTATGCGTCGAAACGGAACATTTCAGATACGCGTTTGCAATGTATGTTACGGAATCATCTTTCGTACAAAACAACTGTAATGCTGCTGCGCTTCTATGACCTTAAGTCTTCGCCATGAATTATCGAATTCATTCTCCCCCGCCCCGCTTACTGTGTACTTGGAGTAAAGGATGAGCGGATTTTCATGAACAAAAGTAATTTCAACCACATTCTTGCTAATGTTTCAAACAGCACATTCGTTACTCGATTGAAAACTAATAAATACTTTTTACACAAAATTGTCTTACCGCGTTATTCGATTGGGGGGAGGGGATATCGTATTTAACCCTCTCCCCAGGGATCCATCACTGGCTGCACGGTATTACTCATGGTGGAAATATTTCCACCATGGTATTACTGTTCACTTGAAGACCAGCTCCTCGGAAACATTGTAATATAATATGAGTGTATTTTATATTTCGAATAAAATTCGTAGTGGTGTATCTTCTATTCTTTGTGGTGAAGTCTAGTACACAATTTCTTTTGTAGAGGTAGAACCTACTTCCAGACACCGAATTCTTGTTAACAACTAATCGGAGACGTCTATGCTCGGAAAAGGTTTGTAGAGTACAATTTTAAACACAATAATGAATTTTTATTTTACATATTTCCTATTTTTTCTTACATATTTTGGAAAAAATAAGTATATATTTTGCATTTTTATTACATTAAATTCCGTTCCCTAGTCATAGGTGTTAATAACCTTATGGTATTCTCGTTGCCGGAATAACATGGTCGCTCAAGGTTAGCTTTCGAATAGGGCTCTGAAGATTAATACAAAAGATGAATTTGTCACCTGCATGTTAACTCTAGTCATAGAACATGAACATCTCTAACTATGATTGGGGGGGGGGAGATTTTCGAGGTCGGGAATCACTGCGCAACAGCCCGTCAACAGCGTTTGTTTCCTCAGATGTTGCCTTCTCGAAATTCCGAGCACTACAGAAAAATCGGGTTGTTGGTCAGACAGTGTGTATCCAAGAGTTCTTTGTCCCGACGGTCAGTCCGACTAATTGGCCCGTGTGTGGAGGCCTTTACAATGCCACATGCTTCTTTAACCAAAACTTCTCAATAATAACTAACTTTCTTAACTGAAAATTAATTTATTAACGTAGTTGAAATACTTCATATAAATTTATCATTGGCAGCAGGAATGAATAATATATTGCTATTCTTTATTATTATTATTATTATTATTATTATTATTATTATTATTATTATTATTATGGACTGCAAGATTCAGCTTTTGGAATAAAGCTTATGCATCCTCAATTGGTAAGCAAAGAACCCAAAAGATAAGATTGAATTACCTATCAACAAGAACTTGTTAAACATATTACAAAAGCTAAATTAATTTTACTCAGAAGGCATTAAAAAAATATACAAAATATATCAAAGGACTTGCAATAAAAGTTGCAGATGTGTACTAGTACCCATTATTGGCACCGCACAACTTGACTACATAAAACTTTCAACTTTTGGGTCTGGAAGTATTGAAAACAGGTCAAGACTACTTTAAGTGCAATAAAACAAATTATGCATAATATCATCAATAATTTATTTTCATTTATTTCATATTCAACTATACATTGAGTGATGCTTCAACTGACTAGAATAGACCACTATCACAAGGTCTTAGCAGCAGAGTCAGATTCCAAGCACAAGCATTATCACAGAGTCATGTGCTTCAAGAAGCTGAGTGCACTTGAAAATTTTCTCATTGTTCACAGAGAAACCATACACCTTCTCTCTCCTCACTACAACATACATTTTATCACAAAAGTATAATTTCCACATAGTGGCAAATTGCAATAAACCAGTACAATATCAGTCTCCAGGTTACAACATGTTCAATAGAAAAAATGTCTTTACAACATTCTTTTATAAAGAGAAATTCAGATAACTTTCAGAAGTAAAAGTAGCAGTAAAAATAATAATTAGCTTTTAATAAAGTGTTGAACCAGAAACTAAGTTTGCAGTTCAAGGGGTCTTGTATTAAAAACCAAATACAATTGA
This sequence comes from Teleogryllus oceanicus, assembly GCA_964035755.1. Lineage (NCBI taxonomy): Eukaryota > Metazoa > Arthropoda > Insecta > Orthoptera > Gryllidae > Teleogryllus > Teleogryllus oceanicus. The sequence continues at coordinate 9,061,299 of CAXIVR010000010.1, forward strand.
ACACAAATGGCTTTGGTTTGTGTTTTGAGAAAAAACGACAAGTCAATTTACCATGCATAATTGTTGACATAAAATGCTTCACAAAAATAGTCTAATTTCTACATTCACAATAATGAGGGAAATATGCACACAATATTGAGGGAAAGTTCGAGCAAAGGAAAGAAAATTTCCAGATTTTTTGAACTACCCTCACAGATTGAAGAGAGAGGAAGGGGAAAAGAAAAGAAACAACTACCATACTGACATTCAATAAACAAAGAATTATAAGGCAAAACAAAGTGATTTATAAGGCAATTAAATAATAATATTAATCACCATAAATTAAATAATACTGTGAAGATAATGCTTACTGTTTTAGTCTTTTGACTTGCAGCAGTTCGAACTGTGTCATGACCTCTTTGAAGAAACAATGTAAACATTTCTGCCAAAAAACAAATGTTGATACATAGGAAAATTCCTTTTGTGGGTTAGGAGTAGTGATGTAAGCTGAAGACAAATATTTACTGATGCATCATCTACTGAAAGATAATATTACTAAGATAGATAAGATCACATTCATTTTGTATCACTCTACAAACATGCATTCACTTTGTAATTGTAGATACAAATTCATGAAGTGTCACTGATGAAAGAAAAATGTTGAAGGAATATCAAATAAAATCTGCAGTCCCAAACCAGATATAATGATAATTTTAAATAGGCACAAAATGAAAAATTAAAGAGCTCCTGGAAAAGAAACCAATTCAAGATGAACTTTGTGAATTCTCAGTATCCAGGGGGGAAAAATTGGTAAATTATGAGTCATTAACAAACTTAAATCTCTAGTATTGTTGTTCTAATATTACAGCAAGTTATTCAGCCTCAGACTGTCCAGGTAAGACATATTCTACATCCTTTTCTGGCTTTTAACACCAGATGTAAAAGTGAATTAGGGAAGCTTTCATTCAGATACTAATTAATATGATTTTGGCTATGTCAAAAGTACAAAAATAAATTTTTATACTCATGCAGGGTAAATTATTGTAATTTGCCAGGCAAACAATTTCAGACAATTTGTTTCCATTTTGAATGTTGAATACTCTGTGGAATGTAGCACTTATTTTTCAGCTTTGAGGTTATCAGAGGTGTCTTTCATACAGGACACAATTTGCATCTCAAGACATTCAAATAAACCTCAAGAGTTGTGGAGTACATCAGAGTCCAAAATATTCAACACGCTTAAATACTGCAGCTATTTCCCTTCAATTTTGTCATTATATTGTTTTCATACAAAACAGCCCTCTGTAATGGATTAATAACAATGTTACTATATTCCATAAATTTTACTATTAACTTAAGCACTGTGAAGTTGAAAAGCATAACAAATAAATAGACAATAGGAGCTCTCAATTCTTTTGTGCCCGAGTTCATACTATTTTGAAGATCAAAAGTTACACATGCCTTATCATAGCAACATATTATTTACGACATACAGCTAATTTGAGACCAACATAAAATCAATCAAATTATAGGAGTAACTAAATCACAATCTAATAAATTTCCATTTCAAAATTCTTAACAATGACGCAATTTCCTTTAAGGCAAATGTGCATTTTGTGCTTTTCTGGATTTGATGAAGGGTAATATTGGGCAAAACTGTAGTTAAGAGTAGTATCTCACTGAAGGTTGTAATCGCAGAACACAGAAAATTCAGTGTCTAAGCACTGATTACTTATTGAAAGAACTAAAATGTACCTATTTCATACATTAATGGAAAGGAAATGGTTTTGAATGTTTCAATGTTCAATATTAATAAATTTTAATTAATCTAAAATTTGAGTTATAGAACATTAACTGGCAATTAAAAATGAAATGGAAGATATAGATATTGGATGAAATTCATACTTTGCTATACCCTTCAAACAAATAAAGTATTCTCTCAAATGCGAAACTTATTTACTAGCATATATGGTCAATAAACTTATTTTCTATGAATTTTACCACAAAACAGGAAAAAAGACCAAAATATGGAAGTTGTCAAAAACAGAGGTATGCATAATCAATAAATTATGAATACAAATTTTATAATGACAATCACAAAAAAGTAACATATTAGTAATAGATAGAGATAGTAGTAGATAAAGAACCTAGGGACTCAACATGAATTGTCCATGTCCATACAGCATGGATACAATTTAAAACTCAGACCCTGATGTAACGAATAAAACAGGGCAATACTTTCATCATAACACCATTTTTAAAGGTATATCAATACCATCACATAAACAAGGTATTCCTCAATATTAAAATTACCCAGTAGTAGTTGCAAATTTTATTGGAGCAGGTCAATTTGATGATAATCAAATGATGTTGCTTTCCTTGAAAACATTGTATCTGTAAAAATATCAATTAAAACTCAATACAGTGAAACCTGCTTAAATGGCCATCTTGATTAAGTAGTCACTTCTGGTAACAGCCAATTTTTCATGGAACTGAATGAATTTTCTATAAGACATGAGTAAACATTCCCTGTTTTCAGTGGCCAGTGATGAAGTACATTTCATAATTGACCTCTATTAAGTAGCCACTTCAAGCGATTTTCAACTGTTTTATAATAAGTGGGAAACTGGTGAAGATTACGCTTGATTTAATTTCTTATGACGAGATGCATTGTTATATTACTTAAAATAATGATATCCAGTTTCTGTATCTTTACTTTCTGTAGCTGATAACTTCAGATGATTTTAATAAATATATCTCTTAATGAAACATTCACTTTCATTTCTCCCAATTAAAAACATTCCTATGGTTTGTTACCTTGTACTGTATTTTACGAACTATAATCCGTAGACACAAATTTTGTTCGAAAAATTTCCTCCAAAATTCATGATCAGGGCTTTGTAATCTAATAATAAAAATGGTAAAAATATTTTTTTAAATTTGAAATTAATATAAAAATGTACAATGCTTGATTTAAAACACTCGCTAATCTTAGAAATGACCATATATTCAATGCTGCGGAAAACCTACCTCTATTAGGCAATGTTGGATTCAACTGGCAGCTGTCACAACACAATATGCTTGTTAGTAGCTAGTTTTGATGAAGATTTTCAGGGATTTTTAATGTCAGTTCGGCTTTATAAACTAAGAATTTTTTTGTCTGGCTTTGCAATCTAATAATAAAAATGGTAAAAATGTTGTTGTTAATTTTTTTTTGCTTAAAAATGACGGCATGTTTTATAGTCTGTACTGTCTTATAGTTCATAAAATACAGTACTTCCTTTCTGTGCGAATCTGTTAAGGACTCTACGTCTATGCCACATGCACAAATCCAATCTAAAAATCATTTCCTAACTCCTTTATCTGATCCCCTGTTGTCAAGTTTTTATATGAAATGAATTGCATCTTCAAGTCTAGCTTGCTTGTTTGATTGATTGATTCAGCTGGACGGAAAGTGAGTTTCTCACCTAAGAGAATGAGTGAGAATATAAACTGAGAGGAGATCCTAAATACCTAATTTATATTGTTAAATTTCATACATACTTCATTTCAAGACAATTAGCACAATCCAATTTGATTTACACTTTCAGTAACCACCTCAAAACATTTATTAAGTTGCCACCTCCATTAACAGCAAATTTTTGCTGGAACCATTGGTGATTGTCTAAGTCAGTATTAATTAGACTGTTGGTGATGTAGATACCTTATTAATTCACAGTAAATAAACCTGACTGATACCTGACAACCTCTGTTTATTTACTGTGTCTAAGTCAGGTTTCACTGTAAATTAAAATGCATTGAAGTTAAAAAAAAAAGAGATAAAAGAAAGAAAAATTAAAGAAATATCACAGTTATGACATCAAACATTATTTTCATTTATTTTTCAATGATTCTTTCAGGCTGCATCTCACTTTAAAGCATTACTGTTGGCATTGACAACTAATAATTTCTTAGGATGCATTTAAGAAGGCATGCAAAGAAAGAAAAGGAAGATTGAGAACTGATTGGCATCTTGAGATCAAATGTTTTCAAAAGCATTAAACTTTCAAATACTCTTTCATAAATGATTGCTAATACTGTTATTGTTTTAATGACAAACTCCCATTTCAGCACTTTTAATCCAGAGAATACTCAGGGGAACTAATGCATCTAATTTCAAATGTGCAAGACCAGAATCAATAACAAATGAGTGAAATTTAGAAGGCCTTTTTTTAATTTTTAGCAGAGCAAAAGGAAGCACAGTTCCAGAAAGATTAATTAGCTTTGACATACTGTAATATCTTTGATAATCCTAAATGTTGACATTACATTGATGTAGGTTTGCAAAGAGTATTTTTATTGTAGATAACTCTACAATTCAGAGGTACAATATTCGCTGCCATTCTGTCATAATATATTCATAAATTTATTTATCAAATTTCTATAGAGACAGTCTCATTCAGGTTAAACAATATTCTAATTTTATTTCACAATTAGTCAACTGGAAATTTTGTGAAAGAATGGCTACTTAAGAATTTGAGATGTTTGCTTAAAAAATAACAACTACACTTTAATCATTACATTAAAATAAATAAATAAATAAATAAAAGTAATGGACATCAAGTGATGTCACCTGATTTTCTTTTAACACTATTTCTTGCAAGTTCCAGAAAAGAAAATAAGAAACTCCCCCTGAACTATTTTGGCAGTACACAGCAGTTTCTGAGAAGTATTGCACATCTCCTTTGAACAACATTGAAGAGGAAGACAAAAGATAAAACAATTTACAACAAATTAATTATTAATACACAGTGTCTCCTCCTTCAATACATTCACGATAGTACGAAGGTAATCCCAAAAGTAAGGTCTCCTATTTTTTTAGTACATAGATCCGTTTATTTCTACAATGGTTTACATCAGTTTACAGATAGAACATTTAGCAATTTTTCAACACAATCACCATTTCTGTAGATGCATTTTTGTAGATGCTATGACAGTTTTCGTATGCTCATGTCATACCAGCTCGCCTCCATGCTGTTCAGAAAGTTATGATTCTCTTCTTTCACTGTGTCGTCGGAGCTGAATCGCTTTCTGGCCGAATGTTCTTTCAACTTAGGGAACAGGTGATAGTCACTGGGCGCCAAGTCGGGACTATAGGGTGGGTGGGTGATGATGCGTGGGGGACTGAGCGCCTTAGCGCAGCGTGCGCATGTTTACACACAGCGCGGGAAGCACTCTTCATAACAGTGTGACTAACTGCCACACAAACAGAGTTCTGTACTTATAAAACATAGGAGACCTTACTTTTGGGATTACCCTCGTAGTTACTTCGCAGTTTATTTCAGTTGTTGATGGTCTTTTGGAAAATGAAAGATTATCCTCCCCTACAAGTATTTTACATGTATTAGGAAACTATCACTTTTTTTATAAGTAACTATCATCACTCACTTGAAGTTTCTAACTGTAAACTGCAATGTCACCTGAGTTCAAAATGTAGACTATTCAAAATTCTTTTCTTTAATACTTACAATACATTTTTAAGTGGAATGATTCTTTGATGAAACGATTCTTTAAGAACCAAAAGTATTAATAATAATAATTTTCATTAATTCAATCAATCTTAATATTATTTTAAATTTCATTGAGCAAAACAATATATTGTGAAAATTACATTAAAAAATAAAATAAAAGTATAAAAATTGATAATATCATCAAGAAAAAATGATAATTATATTATTGTACATTGCACATTTTACGTACAATAATGTTCAGCAATTCAAAACATTTCTACCAATTTATAAACAGACTCTTTCTTATACAACATATTTAATTTCTCTTGTATGAATTTTTCAATGCATTCTGGTAGCAAACCAAGTACCCTGCCTAGGAATATATACAAGTCTGTGTTCATTAATTGTTGCCTACAATCATGGTCTGAACCAAAAGAAAAAGAAAAAACAAAAAGAATAACAAACATTCATACTATGAATTACAAGTGGTCAGAGGCAGTCAAAACAATAGGCAGTGGTCAACTTGGGGGTACAAACCGTGCACAAGATCAATCAACCAACTAGAACTTAACTACGAGTTCTGTGATTATTTATCTTCTGTCATATTTTCTACATAGCATAAAATGCTATAGCAAGATTCTTGCATGTTTGGCATTTTTTCACAAACGCCCACCAATAACATAATTAATTTCCTTATAAATTTTCATTTTGTACTTTTGCAGCACCATATTTCTCAGAAATTTAATCATCCAAAGTCACATCTTCTAACATAAGATATGACTTCAGAGAAACCGGTAAATACAAACGACTAATTTTTGAACAAAGATTGGTCCTCAACATACGACGAATTGATATTCTACACAAGTCTGTTAACCGCATTGCATTTTTTCTCATATGATGCAACCAGGCATTTATTGAAACTGCAGCTTGGGGAACAGTGTCTGGAAGATTCTTCTGCAGGTTAAAACCAGCATACACCAACATGCGCACTAATGGAAAATTATCCCTCATCAACGCCAAAGTGAGAATGTCTACAACGCAAGAAACGTTGCTGCACACATTAACATCAGCACCGTGTCGAATGAGGATGGCTGCAGCTTGTGGGCGCTCGCGGAGAACAGCTCGAAACAATGGAGAGTCACCTCCCGTGCAGGTTTGGACATCCAAAGCTGCACCGTGTGATAGGAAAAGTTTGAACATTGCTTCAAAGGTTTCAGACTGAGAGGGACGAATGTAATCCACAGCTTCATGAAGTGGAAGGCTTCCAGTGAGGGAGTTAGCATAGTTCACACAAGCACCTGCAAAATATATGTATACTTTTGTGTTAGAATCTATTTACACTGTTGACTGAAGCAATGATTCTTAGATTGAGATATGAACAACTAATGTTGAAAGTACAAATGTAGTGTGTAGTTCTGAGTTCTACATTTCTGACACAGGAATTTATGTTTTTCCATGAGGGGAATTTTCCATGAGGAGAATATGTTGTTAAGTAAGCTTATAGTTGGCACTTTCCTCAGAAACATACATTCATACATTTAACAATAACTCCTGTTTGTGATAAAATAAAGATAATACCTAAACTGTTTGGTCTCACACACAACTTACCCGTTTCAATATCCTCATTAATCTCTAACCATTGCTATGCAGCAGTCAGAGAGCAGAAAATTCCAAGAGCTCAGAGGAATACAGAACTCTGATCTCTACAGTAGTCACAAATACAGTATTCTTTCAGTGGACCAATTTTTCACAAAATAAATTTGCTAATAAAACAGAAATTATTTAAAATGCATTTCATCCAAGAATCAGGCTTCAAAATAATTAGAGCAATCACAAATATAATCAAATGGTCACAATATTCTTTTTTGTATTTCATCAACTTTGTTGTGAGATCAGGTAAATTATGCACATGTATGCACCCTAATACTCAGAACATGATATTCTATAAGGAACCACGAATAGCTGCAGATAGCAAATTTATTATTAGCGCCAAGGACTTTTGCCCAATTACAATGCTTCCACTTCTCTCTAAAATTGTAGAATTTATCCGTAACAAACAACTTTTGAGTCATCTTAACTCATGGATACCAAGTAACCGGTCTTCGAAGGGGGTATAGTACTTTAACTGCACTTATCTAGAATTTATCCATAACAAACAGCTTTTGAGTCATCTTAACTCCATGGATACCAAGTAACCGGTCTTCAAAGGGGGTACTTAATTATCTTTCTGAATGATCTTGTTCTGACTAATTTTGATAAAGGCAAAGGCTAGTTTCCCTAGACTATTCCAAAACTTTCTATACCATGAATCATGGTGTTTTTATCTGTAAACTGCAAGCGTATGGTGGTCCTGTCTTCACTATAAAATTATTTACTAGTTTCAAGGTCTAGGTCGATAGAGTACAGGGAGTTGACCTTTTATTTATTTATTTTACGTCAAAAAAACAGTTAGAAACTGCGTATGACGTGCTATGGGAAAAGTGAATTGTGTGCACATTTTCAAAATTCTGTGATCCCTACACTAAGTCATATACTACTTAAATTTTGAATTTTGAAAGGGAGAAAAGAAACAAAAACTCCCATGTAATAAAATCTATTTTCAAGGATAAATAAGCAATAAATTTTGGCTCTTATTACTTCCTGCCGCAACAACATGGAAACGATAATTTGAATAATTGTATTTCCTACTGAATTCTAGAAGACGTGCACAGAAAATGAAGTTACATTTATATTTATGTCCAGAAGCAAAACAAGGGGCCATCTCAGCATTTGCTCAATGGATCAGGGAAACTGGACGAAAAACCTGATCGAGATGGGGGTCATTGACCCGGAAGCTGTAGTACAATAGTTACAGGTTGTTTATACTCATTTATACAGTCCAAATGGTAAATAATGCATTATGTATCATTGTTAAAATTAATGTTACTTTTCTTGACCTAAGGACCCAAAGAATTTCTGCACCAATTTGTATCAAGTCAGGGGTACAACAGGACTCAATTTTGTTTCCGACCTGCTTCAATTTATACGTGGCTGATATGCATAATTTAGACTTGTTGTCTACTATCCTTATGTATGCTGATGACAGCCAGCATTCTCTCCATAAAACCTAAATCTAGTGCTGAGTATCCTTGAGATGGACATCATGAAAATCTCCGAGTGGTCAAACTTAAACAACTCATTTTGACACTTTCATTTTGAATACGTCAAAAACTGCTTTCATCATGGTGGACCCTATTGAACTTCTGGGTATATCAATTGATATTGTTGGTACACATGTACTAACTGTTGATGCCGCACATAATTTGGGCTTAATTCTTGACTCATCCTCGAAGTTTGATCGTCACATAATTAAAGAGTGCTCTATTGAATATGTCCCACTGAGAACTTTATACTTGTTTCAAAAATCTTTACCAACTAAGCTAAAGTTGTATTTGTTGAATTCCTTGATTTTATCGCTGTTTAACTTTGCAGATACTGCCCACAGCCTGGAATCAAACATCCTTCAGATGACCCACTTTCAAGGTGTTCAAAATGCATGTCTGAGATTCTGCTATGACTTCAGAAAGTATGACCACATATCTCTCGCTTTGCAGAGTTTAGGTTGGCTGTCAATAAGGCAGAGTGAGAACCTGGCTGCATATCTTTAAACTTGTAATTAAGGTTCTTAAAAGTGGCAATCCACCTTATCTTCGTGATCAAGTAATTTTCTTGAGAGACTGATATGCTAAAAGGTCATTCTGCACCAATCATCATTCAAGTTATCATTTCAAATCACTATTTACTTCATCCTTTTCTAATTTGGCCCTACAGTTGTTTAATCAATTACTGCATGGATATTTGCAGACGAAAGACAATCAGTTCTCTTGTCTGCAAACTCTCTCTATCCTTCCGTCTGCAAATGCTCTCTTCTATCCTTCATGATTTTATTACTACTAATTTCTGAATTGTAAATACAGTAAAATCTGTCTAAAACGGAACCTGTATAAGCTGGAAATCTGCATAAACTAGAAAATTTCTCTGGCCCATGAAGTTAAATGGCATTTTACACAGCATAAAATCAAACCTGTCCAACGCGGAAACAGAACGTTTTTCATGTCCTGCAGGGAAAAAAATCTTTATAAAAGGGAATCCCTGTGAATTTAATGCAATTGGATGCAAGATGTTCTTAATGAAATGAATGAATCTGCAAGCTTGTTTTAAATTCACTCATCCTATGACACGCAATTTAGTTGTGACATCTGAATACTGAATGAGATGGGCTTCATCTGTCAGCGTAGAATTCGACCTTGGGGTTGCTTGTCTCTCAAGGCATATGTGTTAGGGGAATTCCCTCTCTCCCGACTCTCTGAGTACGGGAAGGTGTTGGGTATGGCTTCTATTCATGCGGCTCCCTGCTCCGCATTAAAAAGCGTAACCCCTTTACCAGATACACATTACGCAAGGCCATGTGAGTGTATCAGAAAGTCACAGTACCGAGTTGTGACACATTTGTGTTGAAAGAGTCTGCAATTAGTCCGAATACAGCCAGGAAGGTGGGTACTTTTCAACTGAAGTAAGAAGCTGTCAATGAGTGTTTAATTTATGATTCCTTCAATAAATACATTAAATGATAATGTATTTTGAGAAATATAATGCAGTCATGTAATTTACTGCTTTCAGACAGAAACGTCAATATCAGGTCAAAAAATGGACAACCTTGCATAAAATGGAAACCCAAATCAGAATTATTTTATGCCCCGATCGATTCCGGCTAGGGCAGATTTTATGGTATCTCTCTGGAAAATTGTCATAAACTACAAGTTGTTATAGGGTTAATTAGATGCAACTGATACGTACGTTTGTTCGCTCTACTTCACTCCAAAACTTCCTTGAATATTATGTATTACTTTCCAAATTAATAATTAAACACGGAAAATTTTTAATTTTATTTTCTACTATAACTTACGCTTGCAACTATTATCTTCCAACTGCTTTTACTGTGATATTCTTTAAGCATACTTACTTCATATTATTCACATATGTTCTGTATTTTGCATTACTTTATTATAGAATTCAAAACATCCGGGATGTACACATCAACAAGCATTGACAGTGAGTATCTGATAACAAAGTATAATTTCACTAGTTTTGGTAGGAGGAGGAATTTTGCTATGCTCATGTTATTTCTTTAAGTTTCGAGGAATGTTTTTGTTTGTTCTAATGTTCACGAAAGAATTTTGTTATTAGTGTCTCATTATGCACCATGTACTTATAGAATATTTTACTAGGTAAATACTTATGTAACTCTAGGCTGAATAAAATTACTGCACTACTCAACGATTTGGATTCAAAATATAGAGATGACATTGAGATCTTTGCTATTTTGACTTTGTCAACCAAAGCGTTAAATTATGTAGCATCTTTTGAATAGAATTGTACCCCTCATTTAGTATATGTTCATCATCATCATGAACGTTTAGGGTTGGACCTGTTGGCCTGTTCCTTCCTCCCAGTATTCCCTTAGTCACATTCAAGGTTTCCTGGTCTTCCCAATGTTTTCTTGGTCTGCCTGGGTCTCTTTTGCCTCTTGGTTTGTATTTAAGTATCTTTCTGGGAGGTGTTCTGTCTTCATCCTTTTTGTATGTTCTTGCCAATTCTTTTGGTACTTCTCAATTTCTAGCACTATATTCTGTATTTTGAGTTTTCTGTGAGTTTAATTTCTTATTTTGTCTCTCCTTGATATTTTTACGATTGATCTCATTTAAGATCTTACCTCATTTGAGCAGCTTTGTTTCTTTTGTCCCTTTTAATTCAGAATCCATGTTTCACTGCCATACAGCAGAATGGGTTTTGCAGTGATATTGTGTAGTTGGATCTTTGTCTCAATATTCATATTCTGAAAGTGTCTTCTGATGCATCCATATTTTTTGTAATATTTTCCAAGTTTAGATTCCAAATCTTCCTCTATTAGTGATATTTTGTTTCCCAAATATGTGACGATTGCAACTTGTTCTATTATCTTGTTGTCAATGCCTATTTTTACTCTGCTGTATTCTTTGCCATTAAAACCCATGGATTTTGTCTTTGTGAGTGTTATCTTCATTTTGTATTCTTTTGTTATCTTATTTAATTTATGAACTGCTCTTTACAAATTGTCTTCTGAGGTTGCTAGTATTATTTGGTCGTCTGCATACTGTACTGTCTTCCGGTCATGTATATGTTTATAATGTACTTAAATAAGGCGATAACGGGATCTATCCTGCTGGCTGTGTACTTCTTAAAATAAAAATAAAAAATTATAAAACTATTCTGAGACTGACCCTTGCTTTGCATCTGAATATGAATGTAGCTTCACTATCTGCAAATGTATTCTTGAGTCCTGGATGATATTTAGTAGAGAATTTAGTTATTTTATTAGCGGTACCACAAAATAATTTTTCACCAGGTTCTCTCTCAGTAGTAAGTATAAGGGATAAGAGCCAAAATGAGTAGCTCATTTACTGATGCAAATAGTTCCTATTATAAGGGTGTAAATATTTTGTTGTGAAGTAAATAAAAAATAAAAATCACATTATTTTAAAACTACTGCTAGAATGCTGCTACTTGAAGAATTTTTGCTTACCATTTTCCAAGAGCAACTCTGCCACTGGGATGTGACCGGTACGTGCTGCCACAATGAGTGGTGTGTCGCCATTTTCATCACGGAGGTTCACGATGCAACCGGCCCGAACCAGCAGGCGAACCATGTCGAGGTGTCGGTGCATGACTGCATCGTGAAGGAGGTAATGTGACTGCGTCACTTTGGCATCAGCATCCAAAAGCATCTGCACTAAGGGGACAGCCTTCTTCCACACTGCCTCACAAAGAGGTGTGTATCCTAGAAATAAGCAGTTTCTTTCAGATATAGTCATTATCAAATAATTTTATGTCACATGACCCAAGTAACAAATGGATGTTAACAGGTCGGGGGTATCTAATTTACAAGGCTTCAAGGGCCATAACTAACATCTCTAATATGGTTGCGGGCCGTATTTTCATTACTTGGGCAATCCACATCTGATTTCTCTATTCTGTTGATCTCAGCAGTTTCCTGGCTGCTCTGAAATGGGGAGGGGGGAATACCCCCCCCCTCTGGTGTGATATCAGGCCATACCATGCATAATGTAATGAAACACATTAGGGTTATTTTGAATTTACTAGAAAAAAATTCCTTAACTCTTAACTTGATTTTTACATTAATTAATTACTTGTGCATCAGGCACACAATGCTTTCTCCTTACATGGATGGAAGGGACTTTCACTTTTGACTAATAACCTTTCGCAGGCTACAATAAATGACACTGCGAACTGCCAGTTGGACAACCCTATAATACGTGATCCCTATTTCTTTATAATTGAGCTTTTCCTACTTCTGCTTGACTCCCTCTCTGGCTGCCCCATTTATCTAAAGCTAAGGGTCCCTTTCAGGGCAGGCTATCAAGCTTGTGCTGGATTGTTGTACCTAGCTTCAAGCACCCTTGGAACAGTCTTAATCTTTGCACTAACTTCTACTGCCAGATGTTGCCCTTGAGCTCATCTCCTAGCTTCCCTATACCTTTCAACAGGCATAGGGAACCAGCTCCCTCATTAGCACCTTGCCAAACCATTCTAAGACCCTTGTAGGTGAGATACTATATTAGTGGATAGGGGATTTGAGAAGGATTGGAAATACCCCCTTGTCACAAACAGTTCAAAACATCCATGGATTGGGTAGGATTGGAACCCACAGCTCTGGAGTCTGCATACTTGAGCTTCTGGGGCACTACATTAACAGGTCTTCAATTTGACTCATGTGAAATTAATTATATTTTTCCAAGAAAAATGACAAACCACTGTAAAAGAATTTAAACTATAACCGATAAGTAGAGTTCTCAGTACCATTTTTTTTTTTATTCTTTCTTCTTCCATTTTTTTTTTCAAGAGATCTTTTGAAGAATTTAATCCAGCAAATTATTTCCTTCTATAAAAATGGTCAGATTCAACAAATACAAAGAAAGATCAAATGTTCCCAGCCATGGCCATATACACTACATACTACACTGTACACTCTATATATTCTACTGGTATACTACCAGACGAAAGTGCAAGTGCGTTTACCTAACATAAATATGAATAATTAAAAATAACATAAGCAAATAAATCATAATCACTCAAAACAACTCTTAAGAAAATTTCAATAAACTTTTAAAAGAACCACTGGCAGTCATAAGAATTCTCCTCAACCATAAAGATTTTTAAGATGTAAGTCCACGATCCAACTTAGGATATTATCACATTATTGTATATATTTGAAGGTCAGTTATCAAAGTGCGATGATATTCAGGAGAGAGTATAATAACATGAATACTGACACAATAAATAAAACACGCATGTGCCGAGTATTTACTACAGTTAACATAAAGTTATTTACGGACTACTTGCTGAAAAAATCATGGGAGGCAGTTTATAACGCTAATGACACAAATGAAAAATATAATTTATTTTTCTCAAAGCTTTCATTTCTCTTTAACGCATGCTTTCCTATTAAAAAGAGAAAATTAAACATTTCACGAAAAAGTAATACTTGGATCACAAAGGAATTAGAACATCGTGTAAAAATAAGCGTACTCTCTACTTTATTTCTAAGCGTCATGCGTATCTCAAGATTTCCTTATCTACTTTAAAAATACAAAACATTTTACGAAAAGTCATAAGGCAGGCTAAAATAATGAAAAACGATCAGGATATTTTGAACTCAAATAATAAAACAAAAGCAATGTGGAATATAATAAAAAATACTACCAAATCAACTAGAAAACCCGTAGAGAATGTTGTTTTAAAATATAACGATATAAATGTGAACAATCCGGCAACAGTGGCTAATCTCTTTAACCAATACTTTTCGAGAATTGCTCCCGATCTCACTAAGGGTCTTCAGGCACAAAATTCAAAACAGACAGTTCACCCAAAATTTTAGACACAATGTTCGTTTCGAAACTTCTTCCTATGAAATTCTCAAAATAATCGGTAAACTAAAAATAAATATTCGTCGGTTTAGATGAATTCCCGATTCTTTGTTAAAGACTTGTCGTATGCCATTATACACTCGTTAACTCACATATTTAATGCATCCTCATGCACTAGCATTTTTCCAATTTTTTTAAACAGCTAAGATTAACCTGCTCTTCAAAAACGGCAGCAAAAATGAAATTCAAAATTATCGCCCATTTCTCTTCTATCAGTTTTTCAAAAATATTAGAGAAACTTCTTTACGTCTGAATGGAAACCTTTCTCACTAAACACGACGCTTTCAGATTGCCAACATGGATTTAGAAAATCAAAATCACGGAAACAGCTATATTTTCTTTTCTTAAAGATGTCGCTCATCATTGGATCAAAGCGAGGCACCTATTGGATTATTTTTAGATCTCTCAAAAGCTTTTGACGTCATTGATCATGACATTTTACTTTCAAAATTACCTTCATATGGAATTCATGGTATTGCTCTAGATTGGTTATGTTCGTACCTTAAACAACGATCTCAGAGAGTTGAAATACCTTACTGGAATGATGGAACATTACCTACGCACCTTTCCGACTCTTTGCCCGTTGCATGTGGAGTTCCTCAAGGATTGATTTTAGGCCCTACTCTGTTCCTACTTTACGTAAGCGATATGCCCTCGGCGATTCGAAGCGGAAGAACGGTTCTCTTTGCGGATGATATGAACATCCTTTGCAATAAAGAAACCGTAAATAGTACAATATCAGATGTTTCAAATTGGTTCCGAAATAACAAATTAATAGTAACGAAGAAAACGGTTTTAATGCAGTTTTCCATTTCAAATAAACAATTCTGTGCTCCATTGAAAATGAACAGTGTACCATTGACTGATGTTAAGGCAACAAAATATTTAGGTCTCTCAATTCAGTCAAACCTTAAATGGAGCGTCCATTTAAATGAAGTGAACACAAAATTAAGTTCATTATGCTACGCTGTTCAGAATTCTTGCAAATTCAGTCAGCCTTCATACTGCTCGTTGTGTATACTTCGAATGTTCATTCCCGTCTGAGATATGGCATAATATTCTGGGGAAATACATCTTATAGCTCCCAGACTTTTAGATTACAAAAACGAATTGTATGAATAATAACCAAATCCCACCCACGTGATTCATGTAAGCCTCTCTTCATTAATCTAGGAATTCTACCATTATCGTGTCTTTTATTTACTGAATCAGTGGTTTTGTAAAAATGACTTGCTCAAGGGCCGGAATATATTTTCAGAAAATGCGAAGTCTATTACTATAACACTCGACGTAGAAATCATATTCATCAGGTAACAGTATCAACAGCTCATTACAAAAAATTCACATACAATACATGTACATTATTTTACAACACTTTGCCAGATGACATTAAACGATTAAATCCCAAGTGAAATCGTTTCTGCTGCAAAACTGTTTCTATACAATTAGAGACTATACTGAGCATCAGAAGAAAAGGAACATTAATTTTAACAATGATACATAATGCATTATTTACCATTCGGACTGTATAAATGAGTATAATCAACTTGTAACAACTATTGTACTACGGCTTCCGGGTCAATGACCCCCCATCTCGATCAGGTTTTTCGTCCAGTTTCCCTGATCCATTGAGCAAATGCTGAGATGGCCCCTTGTTTTGCTTCTGGACATAAATGTAACTTCATTTTCTGTGCACGTCTTCTAGAATTCAGTGGGAAATACATTTATTCAAATTATCGTTTCCATGTTGTCGCGGCAGGAAGTAATAAGAGCCAAAATTTATTGCTTATTTATCTTTGAAAATAGATTTTATTAAATAGGAGTTTTTTTGTTTTTTTTCTCCCTTTCAAAATTCAAAATTTATTGCTTATTTATCCTTTAAAATAGATTTTATTACATGGGAGTTTTTTTGTTTTTTTTTCTCCCTTTCAAAAATTCAAAATTTAAGTAGTATTAGACTTAGTGTAGGGATCACAGAATTTTGAAAATGTGCACACAATTCACTTTTCCCCATAGCACGTCATACGCAGTTTTTAACTGTTTTTTTACGTAAAATAAATAAATAAATAAAAGAGTACTCATGGCTCACCTAAAGGAGCTATATCTCTCAAACGAGCAGGTCTATGTTAACACACAGACCCAGAGCCCCTCATTTCAAGGGTCCCTGATAGCTCTTACAGAAATTACTTAATACTAAATTTTTTCAAAAAATAAAATAAAAAACCCAAAAAAAGTAATTTATGATTAAACTATATGATAAAAATTGGCATAACGGAATGAAGTGTGGCATTGGATAATATTTACAATATGGAATGTTTCTATTGGATGTGAGAAAGTCATTCACTGATGAGAAGTTAATTTTTTTAAACAAAATTTGTCTTTAAATTGGGAGGAGGTGATCAGTGAAAGTAAGACTAGGAACCCCCCAAATTAATGTAGGTCCGTGTGCCTCCAAAGCTGTTAAAATCGCCCTGCTAATGAGTCTACCAGTTGAGGTGTCTCAGGGCATGAAACAAAGTCACTCCAGTACCTTTAAAGGGGAGGTTCTAAGATTTGAGTTCTGACAGTAGCATGACTTATGACATTAGCTAGATCGAATTCAGCTGCTGTCTGAAGAAGAATTCTAGTGGCCAGCTGCTCTGATCGATAGGTTTCCATGGTTTCTCTGATCAATACCAGGCCAATACTGGAGCAATACCTTATCAATGACTGCGCGGTATCTTATCTTCCACATCCTTGACTCCTCTTCTTCTCTTTGGCACACACTTTGCACTTACATTCTCAGTACTATCAAACTTACGAACAGCTTTGATTTTGTTCAGGCTAGGGCAGTGCCTTGTGGGAGATACCTTGATGGGGAAATCCAACAAGTCAAAGTATAGGTTGGAACCGGATCTCCCCATCCAGTGGGGGAAGAACTCTCCCACCTTCCATGATAGAAACACACACTACTCTCAAGACCCTCGTAAGGTGTCCTTACTCTTAAGGATTTCCTAGTAGTTGATGCACCCAGTAACACAAAATAATCGATTACTCTAATAGGTGCTCAGATTTGGATAAATAATAACAAAACATAACTGTATAATAATAATAAAAAAAAAAAAAAGAACACTCACTCACGAAAATCTGGATCTAATCCAGTCTTATCACTTTTGAACACTTACATTTCAATTTGCTCTTCTGAGTATAACATTTTAGTGTGATTCAGTGAGTGAATAAATGTTTTGCTACTGAAAATAGTTCTTGCCAAAATCATAAATTTCTTTGTTTACTTGTATAACTTGAAAGCACAATAAAGCAGAGAGAGGGAAACAATGGTAAAATCCTGAAAACGGCTGTTGAACCCTGAGTACCTCTACTAAGATAAAAGTTCACTGTTTTGGCTGAAGGTGAAGGCATCAGAGTCAGAGCTATCAAGAAATCTTTTCAGTGTATGTCGCTGATGAAAATATGAACTTTGTGCTTGTTAGAGTTGGAAATGGTGTTGCTGCTGTCTATTAGTATAGTTTGTGGTCTTATGTTCCATGTTTCTTTGAAGGCAGAGCTACATGCCAAGGAGGCAAGATCATGTGCATGCTTGCGAATACTGCTTTACCGATAAACTAATTTGTTTACACCAGGATCATTCTAAAGCTGAGGCAAGAATAGTTAAGAAGACTCTTCAATAGCAAAGATAAAATCCTCTGAAGCCCCTGCTCACAAAATGAAAAATGGAGTAAATATTGTACTAAATAAGAAATTGAAGTTTAAAGGGTAATTCATAACAAAAGCGTTCACCACGGACATAAAGACATAAATATGTACTTTTAACATAAAAATGGATGTGTCATTTACAATAGTCATAAATGAACATTAACATAAAGCCTCATTGATCTCAATACAACAAATACATGGCATAGAAATTTTTCATACACTCAAAAAGGATATGATCATGTTCAGATAATAATTATTTTATTTATCACAAGCTCAAAAATGATTCTATTGAGCATTTAGAGAGCAATTATGATGACGAATGGCATTTTATGCTCTTCCAAACTGCATGGTTACATCTTATGTTTATGTATGTATACATTGACTGAAATTATGAATGGTTCCATTCAATAACATAGCACCAAGCTTTTGCATTTGTGATTCATTAACATTACACTTATGAATAATCCTTAATTCAACCCACCATGTATTTCTTCAATGTTGACTTTTGCACCATTGTGCAGGAGAAGTTGCACAACATCTTCATGGCCTCGAGACACAGCCAGAAGCAGTGGCGTGCGATCGGAAGAGTCTAAGGCATCAACAGAGGCGCCTGCACCCAACAACACCTCTGCTGCCCCTATGTGTCCACGCGATGCAGCCATGTGCAAAGCAGATGTTTTGTCACTCGTTTTGCGATTTACCTGTGAATATCAAATATCTTTTTGCTCAATTGCATTAAAAATCAAATCTCCCATTTTCACAGAACTACTTTTATAATTTTACTAACTAATGTACACCTATTTGCTGTTCCTCATTTTATGAAAATAAATAAATAAAATGCAGTAATATGGAAAAATATTTGTTTTCAGTAATCTGATTACATGATCTTCAAAACACAATACAAGAGAACCTCTTAAAGGCTATCAATCACAGACTCTCTCTTTATTTATTTTTACAGAACACAAACCCGCACATTTCACTGGTGGATCCAGCGGGGGATGGGGGCAGGGGCGGGGGCAGGAGCGGGGGTCCCCACTCCTTAAGCCCAAATTTTTGTAAATTTATTCAAAATTATTATCACATATAGATCTCATCACATCCATTGCAGCCGTTATGAATTAACTCATATATATTGTTATTTTATGCTAGCAATCAAAAAAATATTTCAAAAATATTTATGGTAATCTGAACTGAAATCCAACCTTTAACCCCAACTCTGCCTGGATCCACCTTCAATATATATTATCAGAAATTACCGGCGAGCCTGAATAGTGTATATGTTTGTTTCAGTAAAACATAGTTAGTTTTTCCTTACGCTTATGAAACAGAAAGGAAAAGCAAATCATATGTACATTTTCATGGACGTTTTTTTCTTGGAGAAACAAAGAAAAAAATTTTATTATATATTCCAAAATGAGAACTGCTGAATCCTCCCTTCTTTTATGGGTGCCTCTATTATTCTTTGAAAGTACAGAAGAACTAGTTAGAAAGAAAAGAACACACACGTTTTGCCCACAAAATTGTTGGCCTTGGAATTTTTCCAACAGCCTGGAAAATTGCATATATGTATTACTCCAATATCGGGATCCAAATCCACTGTAATCAACTACAGACCAATATACATTCAGTCAACCCTAGCAAAAATGTTTGAAAAGATTATTTTGCCACAAATAACTTTCCCTTTTAAAAACATCATCTCAACAAAACAACTTTGATTCGTGAAAGGGAGATCTACAGCTATCAACCTCTTTGTATACGTTAACCATGTGCTTGAAGGTACAAATGAAGGTAAAGACGTTCATGCAGTTTACACAGATTTCAGTACAGCCTTTGCCATGATAAATCACGATATACTATGTAATAAACTAAGTCGATTTGGTATACAGGGTAGTGCATTACGGTGGTTTCACTCATATCTGACAGATAGATATCTTAGGTTCGTTAAATGGTCATATTTCATCTGCATACAAAGTAACATCTGGTGTGCCGCAAGGCTCACACCTAGGACCAATACTTCTCATCATTTTTATAAATGATATCGGAGATAAATTAAAATCAGAATAATTACTATATGCTGATGATTTGAAAATCTTTAGAAAAGTAGTTGGTGAGGACGATGTTCACATTCATCAACAAACTTAATAAATAGTGCGAGGAAAACAAGCTTATATTAAATACTAATAAATGTGTGGTAATATCCTTCTCTCGCTCATTACAGTGAAAATTAACAATGTACCAACTCAATGAACATCAACTTAAAGTAGAATCTGTGAAAGATTTGGGAGTCATGATTGACAACAAACTAAATTTTTCGAAACATGTGGACAAGATTACATCAGAAGCATATAGGGTCTTTGGATTTATACTCAGATCAGGAAGAGAATTCAACGATGTACACACACTTATCCAACTATATTCAACCATAGTTTGTCCAAAACTTGAATACTGCACAGTAATTTGGTCACCACATACACATTTTTTAGCGAATCAAGTTGAAAAATACAGAGCAAATTTTGCAAATATATTATATATTTTATGAACACCAGAGGATACAGTATGAACATCGAAGACGTCTACGATAAATTTGATATTGATAGTTTTTCAAGTTTAAGAAAAGTTGCGGATCTAATATTTTTTTTATAGATCTATCAATGGACAAATCGATTGTTCTGAGATACTAGAATTATTTGAATTTATAAGCCCAAAGCCAGGTTTGAGATCTGGTAGATTGTTAAACGTGGTTAAATCCACTAAAAACTAAGTACTTCACGGACCAAAGAACAGAATAGCAACCTTGTAAATGAACTTGCTCTGACATTGACTTCTTCGGATTTTCCATATCAAATTTCTTATCGAACATTAGAAATATACTTGCTAACTGCATGAAAATGTTAATTTCAGTGCTTGATAACACACATATATGTATACTATGAACCATTTATATTGTATTATATTATATTCATATTTGTATTTTTATAATAATGTTACTTATTTAAATGTATAAAGCGATTGGCGTAAATAAATAAATAAATAAAATTATCAAGATGATTCAAAGTATAATATTTAAAGTAACATATAAAGTTTACATTACATATAATGGCACAAACTTGTTGAACAATGTATAAGGATCGTAATTTTTATTTACACATTTCTAAGAATTAAATTGTGACAGAAACACATTTTTTAACACCCTTCAGCAGCAATTACTCTATTGTTAATACACTAAAATATTGCTACAGTATCCAGAAGGGTAAAAAATAAATGTGGGGCAGCCAATATACGAACAGTGTATTCCTGTTTTGGTGGTAATTCAATATATTTTTTTTAAATCTGAATATTTTATTGCATTAGCTTAACTAATGGTGTGATTCCTTACAAATGTCTCTAAAGCCTGTCTGACCCCTTATATTTATACATTACTTCAGTGGCTCACAGCCCCATCAGGGACCTTGGTTTCTTACACAATCCAAGTCCAACTTAGTCCATACCATCTCTCGGTATGGATAAAGGTTTACTGGGGTTATAGCTATTAACATACCTGGAAATGTTGTGAGTTATTACTGCTGAGGCCAAAAGTTAAAAATCGAGGTGAAGCGTAGCAGAGCCGAGATTTTTAATTTGGACTAGGCAGTAATAACACTGATATTTTATGGCATGTGGAGCATTTTATCAGTCACCACAAAATCTCACAAATTATACAAAAAATTACGACATTACTGCGATAATAAACACATGAATTCTGTTGCTGCGGCACGTTAGTATGATATTGTGGGGTGTTGCTTGTGATGTATCATATAAACAAGGTTCATATACCGTGGTTTGAGAAAGATGATGCAAATAATTCTCCTGAACCTAAAGATGTCTAAAGAAACGGCGTTCGGTTAGGAAATCGGAACGTTCACTTCCAGTGGGGACACCTTCACATCATCAGTAAATACGATTACTGTCTGAATCTGATTTGTTTGGTACAATGCCGTGTTTTTTCCTTAACAAACATTTGACTTGCGATAAACTGATGGTTGTTTACATTGCTAAGGATGTTAAAACACATTGCTAAGGATGTTGAATTTCTTAACATACAGGTTGGTGCAAGTGAACTTAACAAACCTGCAAGTTAACAGGGGTTAAAGACACATGTGACCAATAAAACATATTTTTTTGACCCCAGTGAATAAGCTGATAAGTCAAAAAACCTTAATTTCGCAAGAGAGCTAAAAACAACTTTAAACTAATTTTGTAAATTAGGGATTAATGATATTCAAACAAAACCTAAACACAAATAGTTTAATTTGAATATCATTAATCCTGGATTTTATTTAGTTATACTTGGGTTTTCGTAACTTGGCCGATGACATTAGGTTATTTTTACATCTCTCCCTTATAAAATGAATCTTTTTAATTAATTCGCGAATGTCCTTCTCAATGGGGCTCATGACCTCAAACATGGACTTATCACTGTTATAAAGATTCATTTTATACGGTAGGAGATGTAACTATGACCTAGTGTCATCGGCCACATTATAAAAACTGAAGTATAAAAGTTGTTTTTTGTTCTCCTGTAAAATTAAGTGTTTATGAG
The DNA here is from genome assembly GCA_964035755.1 of Teleogryllus oceanicus. Lineage (NCBI taxonomy): Eukaryota > Metazoa > Arthropoda > Insecta > Orthoptera > Gryllidae > Teleogryllus > Teleogryllus oceanicus. Next base: position 9,084,062 of record CAXIVR010000010.1, read on the forward strand.
TTATCAGCTTATTCACCGGGATCAAAGACTTATCTATTTAAAAAGTTCCACACCACATAGATAACGGAAGGAATAAACTCTTATTTCTAAAAGGTTAAGAAGTTAAATATACTCATTTTATCGAAAATTATATCTATCAATTTCACCTTTTTTAAATATGCATGTCAATTAAAGAAAAGTGTATTAATTAGGCAGAAATAGCAATGAGGTCAATGGCTGATTATAATGTACAGTATTAACAAAAGCCTCTTTGAGCATTAAAAAAAGTTAAGCTATCTGAATGAACACACTCAATACACTTCATATACACACAACTTGGCTACCATTCATTCACATTTATAAAAATTTATAGGTTTATACGAATATAATAGTCACTACACGGTTAACTCTTCATCACTGACCAACCTTAACTGTAAAATTGTGTTACTCTAATTCATAAACTCGTTCTGCACTAAACAAGCAAAAATATGGTATTATAAAAATAAGTAATTTTTTACAGTGTAATAATCAGAAACTCATCACATATTGATGAGGAATGGATGAAGAGCTTTTCCCAGAAAGAAATACTAAGGTGTCAGAGAATTTTAACAAAATGTGAATTTGAAAGAACACAATCCTGGAAAGAGTTCTACAGTGAATGTGTCCAATTCCAATAACAGAATTTTTGATTGGAGAGACAAGTCATTCATCCCTCACCTGTGCGCCTTCAGAGACTAGCATTTTAACAACCGGAACATGATCTCTAGCAACAGCTAAATGAAGAGGAGTAAAATTGTCCGTGTCGGCTACATCCAATTTACAGCCTGTAAACAGAAAATGACATAATTTGGAAGAGCTGAAATCTAAAACAAATATGAAGAAGTGCATATAAAAGTTGCAATAAATAAGAAATAAAGAATAGTGTGATTATATAGGGATTATTTCATAGTTAAATGGATACAGTTATTTCATTCACAAGGTGCCTATGTGATTCATAATTTAAACTGCTTGTTATTTTATTGTTGCTATAAAATTCCACACTTAGTTTTGTAAATGTCAGAATACAATAAGAAAGAGTATCTATTTTTAAAAGTTAGTATTCAATGTGTAACAAGATAGAACTGGACAAACAACTGCACAAACTATACTCTTAATTTTAAATCTGATTTTAAAAATCAAGAGTAAAAATTAAAACACACCACATAAATTGACACTACCAAACAATTATCAATAAAGAATAATGAATGTTAATGTCTTTATTTCATCCTTTTCACTAACTTGTGAACCACAGAGAATTTATTTGCTCAAGCCCTTTAAAGTTAATTAACGCTACTCCCTGCCTTTAGAGTGAGCACCACTATTTTATTTCCCTTTTCTCGCTGTAAAATGGATATTTTAAGAATCTATGTGCAAACTCCATTTTTAGGTAGGCAATATTTGGATTATTATTTGTTAATCACTACTACATTTAATTGCTATGGACTAATTCAAATAAAAATGTGATTGACACTTGTGACACCAAGATATTTATTACATATAAATCATGTCGTACAGTCCACTATTAGAACAATGTGATGGATTAATTTGTTCATGAGTAATTCACATAATTTAAGAAATCATAATGCATAATTAAACCCAATCTAAAATTTTATTAGCTACAAAACAAAAGCGCAAAAATTCAAACATACCTGCAGCTGACAGTAGTCTGAGGGCTTCTAGGTGGCCATGCTCAGCAGCATAATGCACAGCACTTCTGCCATACACATCCTGATGATTCACATCAAACTCATGGGGATTTTGCAGCAAGGAACCTGTGCGGTCAAGGATATCTGCATACCACCGGTACAGAGATGTAAATGAGTCGTCGTCAGCCTCAGCATTTTCACTACCCTCTACTTCGACGTCCCATTCTAGTTTCTCCATCCCATCTGGTGTGCACAAATCATCGAGTACATTGATTGAGTCAAGCACCGGACGTCTAAGATTTAAATTTTCATCCCCATCCTCCCCATGCACCATTATGAAATACCCCAGATTGTTTTTTTCACAGCCGTCTTTACCTTGGTCTGATGTAGCCTCTTCATGAGACTTGCTGTGATTCAGATCATAACCTATTGGCTTGTGGGGCATGTCACCATCACTGTCTTCATCACTGTCATACAGGTAGGTCTTCACAGCAGCTGCTTTTGCTTCTTTTCGGCTCTTTTTTCCTTTTTGTTTTTTCAAGTGGTGTTGCTGATTATCTTGATCTTTTGATACTGATACACTGATTCCACTGGCATCCAACAGCAGTTTCAGGATGGCCAAGTTTCCTATTTCTGCGGCTGAGCCAAGGGCAGTTCTTCCTGATGAACATACTATGTTCACATTCGCTCCTAAAAATAAAGCAATAATATTATTGACTATTCTCCAACTTAAGAAGAAAATGAACAACATTGACTAAGTACTCACCTTGAGCCAAAAGACAAGAAACCCGGTTGGCATCCCCATCGGTGACTGCATTAAATAGCAGTTCGTCTACTGAATCCATCACATTAACAATTTTGTTTCAATGTCTAAGCAAGAGCTAATCCATGAACAATAATGTTTCTTTACAGTGAAGATCCTGCAATTTCTGGAAAATTCAAATTTCTACGCAAACGTGATGACGCAAATTTGCATAAACGAGTACACAGAGGAAAACATTTGTGTGTTATGCTCACTATTTGTCATTATTTGGGTAATCTATGCGTATTTGCGGTACAAAACCTCGTTTGACGCATTGCAATTTTAGAAATTTAGGCACTGACAGGTTCACGGTTGCTCCATTATACGTGTCTTGCCAACTTTACTACACTAACAAAATTATTACTATATAATTTCTATGTGTTTCGTTGGTACCTTGTATTTAGACCAAAGGCGGATATACGAATCCGAATGACTACTTAGCATGAATAGTACAATGAATATTTAGACAATCCTACCACATTCTGATTGAAAACCAAGTGAAGTCAATATTGAATGTATTCCAAAAAAAAAAAGAACTAAATTTAGCATGCTGCCAGCTATTTTGAGCCTTTTCTAAAAGGAGCATGTTAAAAATAAAGTAATTAAAATAGTAAAGATTTGCATTAATGAAAAATCGCTGCCATTAATCCCAGTAAACCATAACGGAGAACACATTATCAATGATTGCCCTAATACAAGTGAAGACAATGTTTACACAGTTGTTAATACTGTGAAGACAATGTTGGTAACAATTTTCACATTAGCATTCAGAAGAAACTCCGAATAGAGGGAAACAACAACCAATTCCATTTACAGAGGTGTTTGACCCGGGTGAAGGTCCTCCCTCCTTCTCCCACCGAAAATGTATATGAGGGAGAAAATACAAAACATAATTTTTTCAAATTTTCATAATTAAACTGTTATCCCATCTACTTTATGTAACTTCAGCAGTTCAATTTTGAAATGCAAAATTGCGCTGCGCTTTACATTTTTTTATACAAACTCATTTAACAATTTTTGTAATTCGATTTGGTCGATCATGTCGCTATAAACATTTAAAATCACAATACTGTTGAGCCGATCATGCAATATAGTTCATCACATATATGTTTTGAGTCGACGCAATACCGAGAAACTTCGTTCATTTCTGGAATTTGACATTTTTGGAGTATTTCTCTCACCCCAAATTCCGAGTGAGTATTTTTCACACTCGGAATTTTTCGTGTGGGTATAGCTTACCCACACGACGCACATTACCCGCCGGGCACATTACCCGCATATTCCCCCCCTCCTACCCATTGACATCCTGCATAAAAACAAACCGGAAGCGTCCTCAACTTCACGTCGTGGCATGTGCTGCAATCTATTGGCGACAGCGATCACTCTTTGAGAGGATATTGATCCAAGAGTGGGCGCGGATTTTGAAGCGAGGTTTGAGCCTGCGAAACTTAGGAAAATGTTAACAACACCTAAAAGAATTTTCTTAATATCGGGTCATACCACTGTGTGGATTATCACTTGAATCGTGAATAATTCCATTGAGACCTGTCCTAAGCATTGTGTCTATAGTACCCCGTAAATTCCGAGAATGGAATTTAAGTTATCATAACACACTATATATGACAAATAATTATTTGTGAAGAATTGTTCCACAATTTAACACGTTTTTGACTTATTTTTACTTTCTCGCTACCACTTACGCAGTAGAAAGTTATATAATGCTGAGGGTTAAAAAAAGACGAAACGGCGAACGAAGAAACGGCGGGGCGAAACGGGAGAAAAACTCTTATTACAGGGCTCTGGTCACAAAAAGTGGATAAATCCAGTTGCTAAATGTAGAACAAAATCTTCTAATATATAGTGTAGACAGAATTCATGTTTTGAGCATCCCTGATACCGAAAAATCGATTAACTGCAAAATGGCTGTCCGTCTGTCTGTATGTGAACAAACGCTAGCGGCTAACCGTTCAGCCGATTTTCTCCAAAATTGATATTATCTAATCGATCTAGCTGATGTCGGGCTTCTTGAATTTGAAACATAAATTTTAATTTTGGGTGTACTATGAACTTACTACGTACTATGTACCATGAAGTCCCTGGGACATTTTCAACATTAAAAAAAATGGCTCCAACGTTTTAGATTAAATTTTGTTATAGGATAGTGTGACGATCGTTTAAGGGAATGGTACAGATCTCATGTTTATAAAAAAATTTGATTTTTTTTTAAAATTGCAAAGTTAAAATTTTTTTTCGCGTCTTCCTACAACGAAAATATTAAAGATAGACTTTTTCTCTTAATAAAATTTTATCTTAAACGACAGATTTTGAAATAAGATCATGTACAATTTTTTGAACATTTGAGCGCTTTTCATGTAACTTTCCATGAAATATAAGCAAATCTTTTTTAAACAATTTTTTTAAAAAAAGGCACCCAATTTTTGATTAAATTTTTACCTCGGGTAGCGTACTGGACGCTTAAGAAAATGGTGCAAATATCATGTTCGTTGTAATGTCTTTTGTTTAAAAATTGGAAAAATTAAAAGAAAATCATTGTCTTCCTACAACTGCAATTGCTAAAATAATTTTTCCTTAATGAAATGTCTTCATTAAGTGATTCGAGCTTTTGTTATAAAATTAATCGTTTATAAATTATTTAAAACCTATTTGATAATCCATATTTTTTGACTGTGTTGCGAGGAATGTATTTGTATTGTCAATGAATAGATGTGTTTTCTTTCAAGCAATCCGCAAACCTTAATTACAATTATCCCAAGTAGGTTTTCTCTCTTAAAATACGATTTAAATATAATATAAAAGAAAAATTGAAAAAAATGAATACTGTAATTTTGTACGAACTTAGGCAATATTATTTTTTTTAAAACATCATATTCCAAAAAACGTTTCCAACTTTTTCCTTTAATTTTTTAAGAGTTTTTGTGGTCAAATGAAATCTATTTTAAAAATCAGTTCTTTAAAAAATGTCATGTACATATAAAAAAATATGAATAGTTAAGAGTAAGCCTCGCGATTTAGTTCATTGGTCAGCGTGCAGCAACCCCAGGTTCGATTCCCGGTTAGCCAAGATTATAATGCGCGTTTTCCTCGCAATGTTCCAGTATATGTTGCTGCGTGAGGGTGAGAAAAACACTTCTGAGGTTGAGAAGGCCAGAATACGGCGTGGGGATGTCTTCGTGCTAACCACACGTATGACCGCGAGACCGGGACGCTGCTGGTAGGCCATGGCTCGTACACGGGCAGTCGCGCCAAGAAAGACAAACAGTGCAGCGTAATTTTGCAAATTCTAATTTCCGTGCTCCAGTTGCTAGCCTTCAGGTTATATCAGATTGGAATTTATTTATTTATCGTATGGTAATACACATGGTGATATATATATATATATATATATATATATATATATATATATATATATATATATATATATATAAACACCTTATCTGCAGAAATGAAAGATATTGTACCAAAACCAAAACAAACAGAATACAATTCATAAGATACAAGTTTATAAGCAAACATTTAAATTTTTAATGTATTCAATTGCAGCACTAGTTGCCGTCAGGAAATCGTCAAATGGTCATCAGATTGGAATGCGACAATCAGAAAATCTAACTGCAGTTGCGGCGCGGAATGCCATTGTCGTATCAGATTGGAATGCGACAATGGCATTCCGCGCCGCAACTGCAGTTAGATTTTCTGAAAATTCTGTCTCATTGTTAACATGATATAGCTGCATGAAACACTGTTTTAACAGTCGAATATGTTTCGATATTTGCTTGAAAATAATTATTTTGTGCACCTAATGTTTTATGTTTTGTAATGAGTTTTACAAAACTGATGATTGAGATGTGTTAATTGGAACTAAACGGATGTATCTTATGTATTACATAACCGTTTCTAAGAGCCAGAAAGTATGTGCTATTCAGCACCACTAGATACTGCATGAAATTCTGTTTCCGTAAATGTTTTTGCTGTTATTTTTAAGTTGAAATATTTGACAACTAATTAAACAAAATCTACTGCATAACAACTAGAAAAGAAGTATTCATTTTTACTTTCTCGCGCTTATGAAGGGCTTAAGCAGAGAAAGTTATGAATTGCTGCCCGAAAAAATGGCGAATTTTCAGCAGAAAATCCCTTATTGTGATCCTGGTAACGAAAAAGTGGATAAATCCAGTTACTAAATTTAGAAAAAAATTCTCTAACACGTGGTGTATCCAGAATTCATGTTTTATGATTCCTTTATACCGAAAAATTGATTGACGGCAAAATCTCTGTCCGGTTGTCCGTGTGTGAACGCTAGCGGCCACACCGTTCAGCCCTTTTTCTTCAAAACTGATACTCTCCAATCAAATTGGCTGACGTCGCGGCCCCTTGAATTTGAAACCGATATTTTAATTTGGGGGCGGGGATGCATTATATGAAGCTCCTGGAGCATTTTCCAACTTTTTAAAACATGGCGCCATTGACTTTTTATTAAATTTTGTTGTTGGATAGCCTGAAAAACGTTTAAGAGAATGGTACATGTCTCATGTTGGTTGAAAACTGATTTTTCGAAAATTGAAAAAATTCAAAATATTTTTCCGCGTCTTACTACAATTAAAATATTAAAGATATAGATTTTTCCTTTGATGAAATCTGTTCCTTAAAAATAGATTTTGAAATTAGGTCATAAACAATTTTTCGAAAATTTGAGAACTTTTTGCATACTTTTGCGCGAAATATAGGAACTTTTCGATTTTTGTTTAAACAATTTTTTTCTCAAAAAGGCTCCGTCATTTCAAATAAGGTCAAGCTGAATTTTAAGAAAATATGAGTATTTTTGAGTAATTTGGCGACAAAAGTAGTCGACAGCTACCCCTTTACAGGGCTCCTGAACGTAAAATGAATAGTGATGCTCAGCAGTTGGATGCTACATAAGTTAGAATTTGTTTATTATTTCATATTAACTTATTGGTTTCTTCTTTGAGGCTTTGTTTTAAAATTAATCTATAACAAATATTTAAAACCTATTTTAAATTGAGTTAATTTAGCGTCAATTGAGTGAAATGTGAAAAGAAATAGATGATTTCTCTTTGCTTAATAAGATGTTGGAAAGAAATGGATGTAAAACGCGAGTAAAGTTGATCAATATAAAAATATATTATTACTTTCTCGTATACGTACGTATATACGGAGTAATATACGTAGTATAGAAGAAGTTATGTAATGTTACGGAAAATCGATTTCGAGATTTCAACGGAAATTCACGTTTTGGGGTCCCCTGATACCGAAAAATGTTTTTTCAAAACATCCGCTCGTCCGTCTGTCCGTCCACCTGTCCGTCCGTCTGTCCGTCTGTCCGTCTGTCCGTCTGTCCGTCTGTCCGTCTGTCCGTCCGTCTGTCCGTCCGTCTGTCCGTCCGTCTGTCCGTCCGTCTGTCCGCTGTCCCCGTGTCGTCCGTCTGTGGGTCCGTCTGTCCCCTGTCCGTCCGTCTTCGTCCGTCTGTCCGTCCGTTTGTCGTCCGCCGTCCTTTGTGTCCGTCTGTTTGTCCGTCCGTCTGTCTGTCTGTCCGTCTGTCCGTCCGTCTGTGAACACTACTACCGCCTAAACCATGTGTACGATTGTTTCCATATTGAAGAAACCCCTGTCCATCTGGCTATAATTGAAGCTTTGAAATTTTGAAAATCATTCTTTAAAATTTGGAGGTACTTTACATGAAGCACCCCGGACATTTTCAAAATTTTCTCAAAAATCTCCAAATTTTTTTTAAATTTGTTGTAAGAATAGAGTAAAATATAATCTTATAAGATTAGCAAAGGTTCAGATTTTTCCTTAAAATTTTATTTATAGTACATAATTACTTCTTTCGTTAAGGTCATGCACATTTTTCTTTGAAACTTAGTAGTTTTCGCGTAATTTCGCGTGCAATATTTGCAATTTAAAAAAATGCAAAAACAAAATTTTCTCAAAAACGGCTCCACTTTTTTTTATTCTTTTGGTTGGAATAGTGCTAAATACAGTCTACAAGATGACATAAACGCCATATTGCTCTGTTCTTGTGTTTTCAAAACTTACAGGAACGCAAGTTTTTGGACATATCTCACGATGCTATTATTTACACTATCGACAATTTGTTCACATTATTGTATTTACAAGTTCATTTGCTTTGAATAATGTCTTATAAAGATTCTCGAAAACTGAACAGTTTTTTGTGAAAATGAGCTCAAAATTCCGCATTTTCAGAAACGCTCAAACGACATTTTTTTCAAAAATGCCTTCAAATTGTTTCATCAAACTTTTCCAACGGATATCGCTAATTGCACCGTTTAATATGACGTAAAGTTAATTTAGATCTATTATTTTTTTTACAAACATTACACAAAGTTTGTTTTGCGAAATATCTCTCATGCCGTTAATATGAATATTTTCAGCAATTTGAAAACACAATAGCATTTGATTGAAAGAGTTTCAAACGACTTTAATGATTTTTTTCGAAAACTCAAAATCTTACTGTGAAAACTAGAGTTAAATTTCGCTTTTGCGGTAACGCTTAGTGCAATTTTCATAAGAACGGCTCTAAATTTTTAAATGAAAATTGTTATTTAGGACGAGGTTTTACTGTTCTTTAGTATTGTTAAAGTAATATTTCGGTTCGACTATAAGAAAAATTTCTTGGTCCTGCTGCTAGAGTCACTTGCGGCACTTCTTGATACGGTTGCAATCATGCGACATCTTGCGGCAGGACCAAGAAAGACGTAAAAAGTTGTGTCGAATTCCATCTTGGATATACTACCCACAGCCGCCACGTTAGAAAAATCTACATATAATCACTCCACACTGCGCTCTGCGGAATCTTATAATAGGAGTTGCGCATTTGGAAATTTTAGTCGCGATTAAGGGATGGTTCGATCATTGTTTGGAAAATCAAAATAATTTCAGAATGTGAGAAATTCAGGAACATGACAGTCAAACCAACACTTCGTGGGACTTTGTAGCACTTTGTAGGCAGAGCACGCTTTCGCACCCGGAGATTGCTTGATTAGTGTTTCCAGGCGCGTCAACTACTAAGGTTATTAGTCCCGTAAGTGTACTCCATGTTTTTATCGCGAGAGGCGACTGTTATCTTCCCCCGCTGGCGGTGATCCCCTGGATCTTTCGGCGCTGGCGAGATCCGGCGCCGACCTACCGTCGGTTTGCGGGAATTTAGCCAACCATGTATCTCCCACCTGCGTGGCACCGCCCCAGCCGGGACAAGTTCTAAGCTCTCGACAAGCGTGATAGAGTAGTGAATGTGAGTGTCAGTGTGTGGAAGTAAAGGGCGAGGATAGGACAAATAAGGAGGAAAGATTGCGAGCAGTCCTTTTGTTAGGGTATTGCTCTGGCATTCGCCTGGTCTTCAACGAAGATATCACGGAAAACTATCGATCAGAGCAACCGGACGCTAGAATTCTCCTCCAGACAGTGGCTGAATACGATCTAGCTTCTAGCTAGTGTCAAAAACCCTGCCACCGTTTGGACTCGAACCATAGGACCTTCCGATCAGAGGCACTGCTGTGACATCAATGGATGCTCTGGGCCATCTTTGCCGGTGCTTCCGGATGAGATGTGTAGGGTTTCGAAGGTCAGAAATCCCCGGTGGCCATGTCGTACTTCTGGCGTATAAAAGAACTCAGAATGAACGCCTGACAGAATTAAATCCGACAATTCCCATTCACATCAGATCCCTTATTCACTTAGTAATGACTAGGGAACGGATTTTAATGTAAATACATGCTTTGATAGAAACAAGCTCCCTGTTTTGAATTTGTTTTTTAGAGTTTTCTAATCATTCTGAATGATTTGAAACAATATTTATTTTACATATTTTTACATATTTTAGTATAAGTACATATTTTACATTTTACCACTATTTTTAACACATTTCGTTACAATCGAATATAACTTGAACAAAAAAATATCAAATAAGAATTTCCCAATAATATTCCGGAAATCTGTTTTTCTGATAAACTTAGAAATGGAACACTGCATGTCCTCCTGACCTTCGCTCGGACTGACCCTCTGCCCTTGCTTCTCAGAAACCGCGTAGAATGAGCGGATGGTCAAGAAGCATAAGTGTAAGCAATCACATGATTTCTCGTGTTACATCCAACCCACGCGCAACACAATATTAATCGGAGAAACATTGTTTAGAATGTCGGTCTTATCGCGCTTCTTGCGCCCCACCTAGATACCTCTCTGTCTCATAAATGCGAATATCGGAACCTATCAGTATTAGCTCTCCACTACAACTGGTCACTAATGTAACGGCTCTTTGTAAAACTACAGACTGTACTTTCAAGTATTTTACGTTTCATATAGCAATCTTATTGAGTGGTGTGGAGTGGACTGGTGCGAGTTTCCTAATGAAACCAGAAGTGACTCGAGTATATTGTACTGCGCATGCTGTGAGAAAAAGGTTTCAACCTCCCAACGGTTTCAAGTCACGCAGCACATCGCTACAGCAAAACACAAAGAAAACAAAGAAAGAAAATTAAAGCGTCAGCAAACATTCCTAACATCTTCACCTGATGTTCAATCAAGTAAGTCAGTTTTCTTTACCGATTTGTGTCGTGCATTGGTTAGAGCCGATATCCCCATTTACAAAGTCACGATCCTCAGTTCAAGAGCTTCTTAGAAAAATACACTGACAAACAAATTCCGGATGAAAGCACACTCAGAAAAAATTACATGAAAACTATTTATTTGGAAACTCTCACTGAAATTCGAGAGGAAATAAAAACTAGTAAGGTCTGGGTTTCAATTGATGAAACTACTGACGTTCAAGGAAGATATGTGAAAATATGTACTTATACTAAAATATGTAAAAATATGTAAAATAAAAATGATGTCAATTCTTTGAGAATGTCTAGAAAACTCTATGAAAACAAATTCAAAGCAGGTACCTTGTTCCTATCAAAACATGGATTTATATGAAAATCCGTTCCCCACTTATCACACTTACACTTACATGCACTACACTCCCACACATGCCGGGAGAACCATCGGGAGCTTAGAGCATGTTCCGACTAGGGCGGTGCCCCGCTGGTGGGAGATACGCGGTTGGGGAAAACCCCGTTAGCCGACGATAGGTCGGTGCCGGATCTGGCTATCTAGAGAGACAACAACACCGCCACCTTTCGAGCAAAAACATGCACAAACACATTTTTAAGTATTTTAAGAGCATTTTATTGATCATTTTTTGCGATGTTTTAGGACATCAAAATCCACCCCCTAGTGATCTTATTAAAATTCAAATTCTACACAGAAATGTTGCCAGTTAAATACTATACACCATTTATAAAAGTGATTATTAATGTCATTGTCGACAAACTACAATGACATACATGCTCTTCACTAGTGTTTACGACAAAAATACATAGATATTTGTCTGCAAATTACCTTGATACATATCTACGATAATTTTCAACTGACCTCATACTTGAAGTTAGTGTAATGATTTGTGAGACTAGCCCGCAAGAATGCATGGAACACGGAACTTTTATGTAAGCAAAGAGGAACTAAGAATGAAATAAACAATAGACAACAGCGCCGCGTAATAATAATTATTAGGAAAGTAATAGAAAACATAAGGGGCGGAAATAGGCGTTATGAACAATGAATAAAACCCAAATTTAAGAACGTTTTAAAACAAGAATCACATTATTCGAGCCACGGGTTCCGTAAATATCATAAATTGTGTAAATTGCATGTATAACACGGCGAAGATTGAAGACCTGGCACCCATTGTTGTACTTCTGGAAGTATACAACAAGACGAGTTTTATTGAATATCCAGTGAATGCCTGGGTGGATTTTGGCCAAACTTTCAGAAATTATAGAGAAAAATATTTAGATCAGGGCAAAATTAGTCACGGCGCGGGGGAATTTATGTAAGGCTCGGAATAAATTATTATTCAGTTTCATAGCATAGCGGATTAAGAAAGAATTGAAAGAGCGCTCGAAGATGTAAGTGACGTCATCACGAGTTGAGAAGACGAAAAATAAAGGTTTTTGGAAAAAGGAAAACAGGAAAAGGGAATTCGGTAATGTGACGATTACAAAATGAAAGTTAGTAGACTCCAAGCCGTGTATTAGGCCGTACTAAATTCGCAATATGGCAGCTTGAAATATTTCCTGTCGGAATAGCGAACTTATGAAACTATAACTCTGATCAAGTCTCTCGCTTTTGCTTTGTTTGTTGTCTCATTCACAATCCTCGCGCGGGCTCGAGTCTTGTCCACTGCTCAATAATACATGTTTCGTTTTTCGGTAGAATTAAAAAGAGATGTTCATCTATAAACGAATATTAACTCTGTGATTAATTATTAAGTTAATTAAGAATTATCATTATCAACTATTGCGAGCTTAAGAAGTGTTAAAAGTGTCAAGTGCAAATGAAAAATACAACCTCAAAAGTTATCTGCGGTCATACTTCTATGTTATTAATGCTTTTGAGATGTGTGTCAACAGTTTCTTCACGTTTTGAAGTGGTAGTAATGAGGTTTATTAACGCAAATAAATACCACAATTATTGAAGTTAATTAACGTGATATACATGGTAGTTTTTAAGTGATCTAATGAATTGTTCCTAACAGTCCAGTTATGTCAATATCAATGCAAATGCATCCATTTAATTTATCTGTTCAATTATTCGTTAGCTTTTAAAAGTAAGTTAAAAAAATAATGAAAATCATTAGTGTATGTAAGTCTTCAATAACTTATCCATTGTTACCAGAGACAGTCTTTGAATACGTGTTATCTTCAAAGGTTCAATATTAAGTATAGACCCAGATGTTGTTGGGCTATCCATTATTTTCCAGTTATAATTAAAATGAATTCAGAAAAAATAATAATAAATATAATATAATTAATTTAAAACAAGAAATACTAAAGGACACTTAACAACAACAAATAATGAACTACTATAACCATTTCAATTAATTTTTAAAACAATTGGAAAATAATATATAAAACTCAAAAACGACTAGTACTACTAAATAAATAAATTGAACGATAAAACGCAAAGAACGAAGAGCACCAAAACGCAAAATGCAAATCTTTAGCAACACTCGTAAACTAACACAACTTCACTTGGATGGCTTTGAATGTTGGCGAAATCTACGGAAGTAGTCATTGTTTCATTGCAAACTTAAATTTTAAAAAATGTCCCTACCACTTGAAGGTAATATATTACAGGGTATTTGTGTGACTGTTGGCAACAACTTTTGCCAACATAAAACGAAACGAAACTACCCTAAATCGAGTATAAATGTATGCTCTCATCTGACAGTGACATTTTTCAAAAGTTGTCCCGTTAGTTCGGCTTTTTAGCTGGCCAGCACCTTAAAATTATGAAACAGACGCAAACAGTAAGACGCAAGATGCCCGAAAACAGTGAAAATGTAAAAGTTTTCGAACATTTCTTATGGTGATGGGCATGTGTTTGATAAAAGACAGTCACTTGGATTGTGTGGACCAACAATGTAAAATGTGTTACAGACAGAGTGAGTTCGGGTCTGATGATGATCGCACGCGTTTTGATGCTATGTTAAATTTTTGGAGAAATTTCGCGGAAGTGTTGTGCAAATGTTCTTAACTTATTTTCGGTTATATAAAATCAGTTGTTCAGATTAAGTGGAGCTAAAATTCACGGAAATTCTGCAAAAAAATCCGGAAATTTCGGAAATTCCGGAAAAAATTCACGGAAAAATCCGCATGGACAGTATTCACGCAAGTTAGGCGCAGGAAACAGGAGCGTCGCAAAAGCTAAATACGTCGCGAGAAATATAAGTAACGTTTAGGGAAGACGCGGTTAGTGCAAGGAACAATAATCGTGGATGCATTGGTAATTTTTAAATGGACGAGTGCATCTGGGATCCGATGGCAGCTGAACGGGAACTGTGTGCATGAAAAATGCATGTTACAACTAGCAACGACGGGCGCTGACAGGAAGTGACATCGCTGCGAAAAGGGAAGTGGCACGAATTGTGCAATTACTGTATTTTTTTGTTTGTTTACGCGCAAGTCCAAAGAAAGAAAAATTCTGTCGAAGACCAAGTCCTGATATTAGGTTAAGGATAGGATTATAAAAAGGTCACGACAGAATGCGCATTCTGATGTATGTATGAGATTTTTGTATTATATTTTCAGTGTGCATGTTTGTATTTTCTTCTCCTGTGTGTTTATGTATTTGTGTTGTCATGTTTCGCAAGTCGAGGGCAGACTGTGCTTATGGATAGGATATAAGCAAAGAAAATCCGAAATTAAATGTTTGAGCATCCACATGGCTCATAATTGCCTTGAATCCATGTGTTTTTATTCAGTAGTGTATAAAATTTGACCCAGGCACGAACGAAACGGACCCTTACCTCAACTCCGTATGGAGTGAGCGCGCGGACCACGACCCGGTAGGATATAAATAATGATTCGAGCTAGCAGAGGTACGGGCAACCGATAAGCGAAGGTATTGTGGCACCCAATTGTAAGTTAGAGCTAGGGCAGGGCAAAGATAGTGCACGTGACGAGTAGAGAATACAGCACCCGGTGCATTGGACGCCCAACGTGTGGGCGTGATTAAATATAGAAAGAGTAACCGGAGAGAGGATACACGAGGATACGTTGCATTAGATATAAAGTTGGAAATAAATAAAATAAGTATAGTTTGTTAATATGTTAGCATTTTATTTTAAAAACGTAACACAGATAGTGTTTGAATTTTACCGGAGTTCTTAATAAAAAATGAGAGGACTGAAGATTGCGGTGATTTAGCCAACCAGTGTTCTGTACATAGATCTGATTTCATCTACTGTAGTCTGAATATGAATGGAAGATCGTTGCCGGGGAACGGTCGAGAGCGTCAGCTGACACCAACCTTTTTGGTTCGCTCTCCAACTGGCACCGTTGCGATTTTGTTTCTCTTCAAAATGGCCGAAGCGATTCGTCTATACGCCAACATGGTGGTGCAGGTCAGAGAATGCAGTTTAAGAGGCATAATCTTGACTAATTTTGTATAGCAATTTATGACACTTTTAACAGGTTTTGGGGATCTGTAGGTCTTTATTTCTTGTTATCATATTCATCCATAACAAACATTGCTACCGTTATTCATAAGTCAACTATGCTCAGGGAGAAAGAGAGGACATGGATTTCAAAGTTCAAGAAAACGCGCGTATAGTACTTTTCCCTCATTCGTCACATTCAGCTTTTATATTTTTAGAATATTTATCAGTCAATCGCGAGGTCAGTATATGCTATCATTCTTAGGTGCGGCGATGGCTGACCAACTACGATTCAGAATCGGAAAGACCAGAGGGCAAGTACAAGAAGAATAAGGTAAGATAATCCGAATACCCCTCTTTGGGGTAAATTTTCATCTTGAGTATGTTCATTAAAATCATGAATCCATTCCAGAAAACGTCCCAGTTACGTTAATCAAATATTTAGGTTTTCATTTGGTTTTGGACAACCAATTTCACTATGAGTTCGAGTTTGGTTTTGAAACGGTTCTAAAAGGTTTTCCTATACTTGTATTAAAATGTATGATGTTCTTGTATTTTTATCTTGTTTGAAAAAAAATATTACTAACATGCGTTAGTAATCGTTGATTAGATTCTAAGAGACCTTTTTGGGCGTAATTGTAAAGAGGTAAATAATAGTCCATTTTCTGTGGTATATATTAAGAAAATATATCAAAAAGAGAATATATTACCTTGCAGAGATGCCAGAGATACACCTACACACTCAGACATCTGTTGCTTTACTCTGTGGGTCAAAAAAAGTCTAACGAGTTGTAAGGTGGTATGTTTGTTAGATCCATCACGGTGAAGTATCCCCCAAAAATAATTTAAATGAAAATAGAATATCTGTTCTTCACAATGTTGAGAAAACATTTTGCCCTTGCCGTCTTAATTTTCAAATAAAATTTATTTAAATTAGTACAGACTTTATGGAGAAATTTTGTGGACATTTTTTTAAGATATTGAAGAAATTATACGGTCGAGGTATCTTTTCCTTTTATTCAATTCATATTAAATACTTTGAAGAATCTGTTAATTTTAAATCTAATGTATCTCATTGGGCATTCTGTGGAGTAATTAAGGCTAAATATACCGACACTAGTTCAATTTGTCGCCACCACGTCGCAGCACCAAAATAAGAAAAAAATTTATTTGACCGATATCGTCTGAACAAATTGTCCGATTTTCGATCTGTAAATGGCATTGGACTCCTTTTAAAAATATAATTTACGCTACGAAGCCGATTTTTTAAAAAAAGATTTTCAAAAAAAATGTTATATTTCCGGGAAGAAATTAAAAAATGTGGGCTTATAGCGCGATGACGAGCTGCTTCCTGAATCCAATGCCGTGTCAATCACGCAAATCGGATGAATGGGTACGGCGTAAAGTGAAATTTGGAAAACATTCCCCCCCTTCCCACTCCACGCCCTTGCGTCACCCGACCCCTCTGGGCACTCCGACGCGGCCGAACGACCAAACCCGGCGGCCTGTGCCGCGAAAGGAGGCCGAACTTTTTGGCAGGCAAGCCGGGCAGTCGGTTTATGCTTTCGTCCCTTTCAATCTCAATATATTTTTCTCCACATATCAAACTAGTGATACTGTAACATAACCAAACGGTATCGTATCCTCTGTGATAGTCGTATAAAACTATTTATCTTGTTCACATATTTCCGTCTTCCTTCGAATACCATCAAAAAATTATTTGAGGCATTACTCAAAATATCGATTCCGATTTGGAAACTGATTTTAAAAAGACAATTGAACTAATTGTGTAGATATCACCAATATTCCATGTCCTAACATTTTTTTTTACATACATTTTACTTCTAAGATCTTCCGTTATCATTCCACTAACAGAAAGAATGAGCCGGGATTAGTACGAGCTCTTTTGTCCTGCGACTCGATTTTTGACCTCAAAACGGCTTTTGTCTCCTTGATAGATTTCACCTGATGAATCTGTTTTCCCAAGTAAAATCGCGGAAGCTAATTTTAAAACTGTTTTCGTACTTTCAGGCAAATTTGAAGAAGTAAAATAGCACACAGGGAGATGTCTCCAGAATCCAACGCCATATCATACACTGCAATAGGATAAATAGAATTCTATAGACAAATATAGAAAACAGAAAATCTTCATTAATGTCAAATTATCTTTCGCGGTACTGATCGACGATCTCATGTCCGGATCCGGATCATGTCCGGATCTCATGTCCGGTCCATGCTAGAGTCCGGATTCTAATATTCATTCTAATATTCTAATATTCTAATATTCAAAAATTCAAAATTTAAGTTGTATATGACTTAGTGTAGGAATCACAGAATTTTGAAAATGTGCACACAATTCACTTTTCCCCATAGCACGTCATACGCAGTTTTTAACTGTTTTTTTAACGTAAAATAAATAAATAAATATAATTACATATATGTTTCTATGTACTGTTCTGAAATTTGTGATCTCGGCGAATTGTTGCAATCTTAACAAATATCTAAATTCTTTCCCAAAATTTTTTGGTTAATTTTAAAAAGTTTTCTTTTAAATGTGTTGTGTTTTTTTAGCAATAACCATATTTTGTTTTTTACTAATTCAGAAATGTCTCAAGTAAAGATATTGATGAGAGTGCTTCAAAGATTCTCTGCTCGTCCTTGAGTTTTCTACGTGCGTACCATAGTTGTCATTGCTGACAGAGATAAATACATTCTCGTCACAAACAGTAGGCAGAGAAAGTATTTATTTTTAAATTAGATTTATTGAATATCTAATTAATAGAAGTTCAAATTGTGAACATTGTACTTTCTTCCTCTTCCCAATCCTCTTCTCAATCTAAGAAGAGAAAATTGTGTAATCCTGCACCGGAAAACTCTTATTGTCGGGCCCTGGTGACGTAAAAGTGGATAAAACCTCTTGCTAAATAATACATTACTTCTTCTAACTCGTGATGTAGCGAAAATACAAGTTTTATGTGTCCTTGATACCTAAAAATCAATTGACACCTAAACGTGTTTGTCCGTTTATGGTCAACGCTAACGCCCAAACCGCTCTGCCAATTTTCTCGAAAATTGATATTCCCGAATCTACCTGAAAGAACTCGATCCTCTGAGAGTTTCAAGCGGATATTTTGATTTTTGAGGGTACTTTACATTAATCCTCTGAGAGTTTCAAACGGATATTTTGATTTTTGAAGGTACTTTACATTAAGCCTCAAAATCATTTTCAAAATCTTCTCAAAACGTCAACAAATTATTTGGTTAAATTTTGTCCTCGGGTTGCGTACAGAACGCAAGAGAAATGTGCAAGTGTGGTGTGTGTTGACATCCCTTATTTTTAGAAAATTGCTAACGTGCAATTTTTTGGGTCGTCTTCCTACAACTATAATATTGATGATATATTTTTTCCTTACTGAAATCTGTTCTGACAGATCTGAAAATAAGAACATGTGCAATTTTTTAAAAATTTGTATAGTTTTTGTGCAATTTGTGGCGAAGTATAGGCAATTAAAACAATTGTAACTTTTTCTCAAAAAGAGCTCCAATTATTTTTAAAGACGATACAAAATATGATGCTGGTCCCATTTTTGCCCATCCCGCCGTATTTTCGAAGATTGCAAAGGCCATGTAAGTTTATTGCAAAACCGCGTAGTTTTAGAGTAATTTAAGAATGAAATTGATGTATATTTTTAAAAAATATCAAAATCACTACAATTTTTTTCTATGGATGAAGGGACGCTTAAAAGAATTACCATTTTTGTTGAACTCTTATCGATTTTCAAAAATTGCAAATTTAGAAATAATGCCAGAAAGTATGTGATGTTGTATCATCGCTAGATTTTATTTGAAATTGTATTGTAAGGATACTTAGTGTAATTGTACTAAATGTTTTCTAATGAAATTCGATGTTACATATTGCAGGAAAATCTGGTTTTATATATTCGTTTTTTAGCTTTTTCCTTATATATTTATGTCCATTTTTGCAATTTCATTCTACAAATTTTTCTGGACTTACTCGTGGCATACGTATTAGTACTATGCTCAAGCTGGGAACTGAGATTAGAACATTGCTGATCGCACATAGTTTATAGACGGGGTTGAGCAATATTTAAAAACTTGTATTTTAAATATGTATTTTTGTATTTAAAACTGTATTTTTGGATTTTTGAGCATGTATTTTGAAGATATATATATTTAAATACATAAAATAGGTGCTTTTAAAAAGAGAAATACTTCAAATACTGTAAATACAAATGAAAGATAAGATGGATAGTTTGTTTTTCTTTGATTCTGCTAGTGAACAGCGACCGAAAAGGTATTGAATACCGGTAAAAATACCGGTATTTTCATACCTTTTTCAAATACCTTTATTGTTTTATACCAGTAAATACCTCTATAGAACGTCTATACCGGTATGGATATCAATAAAGGTTATACCGGTATTATACCGGTATTTTCAATGAAAATCAATAGGTTACCATCCATACATGTTGAAAAAATAAGTTACTTTAGTTAATAATACCTCACAAAATTTTTATTAAACAAATACACTTTCATAATTGTTATTATTTGTTTAATTTATTATTTTGCTTATATATACTCGGTTTCTAATAATTAAGGAAACGCGAATGATTCCACTAATTCTTATAGAGTAAATATAATCTCCACTTCGTCATTGCACAATGTTCTCGCCCACTGAAAACTACTCACCACCCTTTTCCTACGCTTGGGCTATCGAATAGCTCTAGTGTAGCACGCAGCCCGCCGAAGAACGCGGCGAGATGTCTGCGGAGGTCAGGAAACTCATGCTATCAGAACAGCAGTGTGTCAGAGGTGCGACCAGGTGACCATCGCTACTTCCAGGTGAGAAGGGTGACTGTACACTTGAGCGTGGGCCCTTGAGGTGCTGGGCATGGAAAGAAAGGAGGAGCAAACATTCATAACGTGACATATCCTCTTCCTTTTCGAGAAAAACGCAAACATGTTATAGCATCAAAATTATGCAAATATTTTATTTGTACTCAATTCTTAATTATTTAATAACGAGGGCTAAATATATGAATATAAAACTTAAATATTATGTTTGGTTGAATTTTAGAGCGAGTTTCGTGTCGGATATGTCTTGTTTTGAATGAATGCGAAGGACATGTCTTAATTTGAATGGAAAATAAATGACTTTTATTGAAATTCATAAAAAATATATTGGGAAAATTAACATTCATTTTCTTGCATCTGTTTTGTGCAGCTTTTTGCACAAATACATTATTGCTAATTTTATTAAAAAATATAATTTATTTATTATTAAAATAAGAATATCTCAACTTAAAGAATTTTATACTAATCCATTGACACGTTTGGCGAAAAAAAGAGCGCCTTCATTTTTTCTCCTTTTATCAAAAAAATTATTTTGACTTATTTTAAAAAAATATCAGGCTTACGGTTTGAACGATCATGTTTTGTGAGTTTTTTTCTTTTTGTTCTTTTTTCTTTCTTTTCGTTTTCTCGAACGCTCGGTAAAGTCATTAACATACACCTCCATTTCCACAACTCAGAGTTATTCGATGTAGGATATATGTTGGTATCGTAGGCTTCCGCGGCCGGAGTCATGAGGCCGGGCGTTCCGCGGCGTCACCCGGACAGCCCAGATCAGGATATAAGTTCCTCTAATGGAACAGTAAATAGCGATATTGAAGCAAAATGTTTCACATACAGAAAGAACAATTTCATGTCTATTTTGTGGTCAGTAGCTAACTGACTGATTCTCTATTATGAAGTAGTAAAATGATCTATATTATGAAGTAGTAAAAATTTTAGGTAATTGAACCGTTGTTGTCTGAAATATTGCAAGTGAGGATTAGAAAAAAATACCTGGGAAAGCTAATCATTGTTTCTCTCGAGCGGACGGGGAAAATTCGCAGACCCAAGGAATCCCAACCCATCAGGGCCCAAACAGGAAGTCTGAGCCAATGCTTTCCAAAAACTAAGGTTTGGAAATGCCTTTCTTTTTATACAACTTTTTTAATAATAGAAAACAAGTGAATGTACCTTCCCTCTAAATAAACGGTAAATGTCTCATTTACTACTAACATGGTAAATAACTATAAAATCATAAAGAGAAAGATTGTGGACTTGTCACGTGTAGTTGATAAACATTATATAAGTCAAAAGATTATTCTATAAGACAATTTCACCACAGTTATGGATGGAGTGGAGGGGAGTCAGATTCGAGAGTGCAAATTTTTGGCTGATCTCACACGGAATTTCACATGTCCGCGTATACAAAAGAACAGTTTCTACATACCTTCACAACATGAAAAATAATTGAGCAACAAGCACTGCGAGGTGTTCCTTGAAGGAACATACTTAAAATATTTATAAACAATATTTGCAGTCTTTCTTCCCATATTTGCCTTGGAAACACCACGTGAAAAAAATCACTAAAACCACGACACAGTACTGACCGTTCACAAGGAATAATAATTACTTGTTGGACCTTTAACTTCTACCTGCGGGATACGATCTAGAGACGTCATGACGCACCTTTTCCGCGTGCGGGATAACGCCCTGAGACAACGTGGCCCTTCCTCTCCTCGGCGCGGGGGCCGAGCGGATGCAACCGCATTCCCAGGGTATTTGGCGAAGGGAGTTTCGCTTCATGTAGCGGGCCCGCCAGGGCAGCTGCTCTAAATGCTGCGGCGGAAGTGTTTTAGAGCGAAAGAGGACAGTTTTCAAGCACTGGGCGCTTTCCATATGAGTGAGGAACCCAGTTACCAAAACCTACTCTCGATGTCAAGGTAATGTTAGAGAAACCATAGAAAACTACCGCTCAGGAAACCCGATCACTGGAATTGTTCCCCAGTCAACGGCAGAACTCGACCTAGCTAGAGTATGCCTAGTGTCGAAAATCCGCCACCCTGGGGACTCGAACCTTAGGACCTCCCGATCAGAAACTCTGCCGTGTCAATAGTTGTTCCTCTGAGCCATCTCAGCGAAAAAAAAACACAATGGATTTCCCCCAAATACCTGATGATTCTACTGAAATACCGGATTTTCTTATGAAAATACCGGTATTTGACGTCTTATACCGGTAGTTTTAAAGGTATTTTGAATAAAGTATAATGGAGGTAAAGGTATTTCTATACCGGTATAAATACCTTTACCGCTATTATTTCGCTATTCAGTCCCTGGAAATAGGATGAGAACGGCAAAATATTTACAACAAAAGAAGACACGAAATGAAGGGAAGAATACACGAAGTAGTTATATGAGAAGGACTTTGAAGTAGAGGAGTGGATAAACATTGATGATTACGAAGATGAACCAGAGATTTTTGTAGAGAAAGTACATTAGGCGACAAAACAACTGAAAAATGGGAAGTCCCTGGGTGTAAATATCGAATAATCGAACTACTCAAAGACACAGAGGAAGAAATCATGGCGAAACTTACACAATTATGCAATGTGGTCTGGAGAAGTAAAGAGTGATCAACAGATTGGAAAGGAAGAAATGAGTCCAGGAAGGTGGGCGAGGGGCCTTACACCTAGAATGCTTGCGTTGACCGCCTCTCCGCGTACGGGAGAACATGTGTAGGAAATAGCAGAAAAATGGGATCATCTCTTGGGCGGAATATAGTCTACTGGATGAGGATGTTAAAATCAGCGTTCTCTTTATTCGAGCACATGAGCTGACAGTGGCATAATGCAATATTATTTCACATTTTAAATTTTATAAAATTGTGATTATCGATTCTGTTCATTTACAATTTGTTCTTTACATTTACATTCATCTAGCTTGAAACATCGATAATAAACACGAGGTTTCATAAATGTTTTATTTTTTACGATATATGTTCATGTGTCTATACAAAAGCTATGTTTGGTATAGAATATTTTTGTATACTTGTATAAAATATCAATATCAATGTTGCATCCCTATTCTCGACACCTAGATGAGGATCGCCGATTTAATACTTTTGCATTCTGATTCACATTCCTTAGTAGGCGGTTTTTAAGTGAGACTGGTAAACCATGTTTTACTAGTAGTATATTAAATATGATAAATTGAATTGCTACCCGATTAAATGTTACTGAAAAGCGTGTACGATGTTTAGAAAAATAGTATCTCATGTAGAAATGTAAAAGTTGCCGAATTAATAACTATATAACAAATCATAATTTATCCACCACAGAGACAGATATTCCTCTTCTAGTGTGGTGTTCCTGTCTAAGAGAGAAAGTTTTATTGCTTTCATGACAATTTAATGCATTAAAAAATACATAATTGGGTCACAATATAATGATTTACACTACATCCTTTTAGAGCTCGTTCGTAATCTCGGCTCAATCTTTCTGGTAGTGGAATGATAACAGACGATCTTAGAAGTAAAATGTATGTAAAATAAGATGTTAGGGCATGGAATATTGGTGATATCTACACAATTAGTTCAATTGTCTTTTTGAAATCAGTTTCCAAATCGGAATCGATATTTTGAGTAATGCCTCAAATAATTTTTTGATGGTATTCGAAGGAAGACGGAAAATATGTGAACAAGATAAATAGTTTTATACGACTATCACAGAGGATACAATACCGTTTGGCTGTGTTACAGCATCACTAGTTTGATATGCGGAGAAAAATATATTGAGATTGAAAGGGACGAAAGCATAAACCGACTGCCCAAAAAAGTTCGGCCTCCTTTCGCGGCACAGGCCGCCGGGTTTGGTCGTTCGGCCGCGTCGGAGTGCCCAGAGGGGTCGGGTGACGCAAGGGCGTGAAGTGGGAAGGGGGGGGAATGTTTTCCAAATTTCACTTTACGCAGTACCTATTCATCCGATTTGCATGATTGACACGGCATTGGATTCAGGAAGCAGCTCATCAGCGCGCTATAAGCCCACATTTTTTAATTTCTTCCCGGAAATATAACATTTTTTTTAAAAATCTTTTTTTGAAAAATAGGCTTCGTAGCGTAAATTATATTTCAAAAAGGAGTCCAATGCCGTTTACTGATAGAAAATTGGACAATTTGTTCAGACGTTATATATCAAGTAAATTCCGTGTGATAGTGCTGCGATCTATTGATTTTTCCTATATGTATTTTTCGGTACATTTAGCTTTAAACAAACCCTACCTAGATATTCATCACAACTGAAAGTACTGGCTCCCTACCTAGATGTTAAGCTTTACAAATTTATTGCCAGTACTGTTTCTCGTGGAGGACAATAGAAAATCGAATTAACTTAAAATTTTGTATCACAGACAACCACAAAACTATTTTCCGAAAATTCACATTATATGCAACTAGATTCAATGCAGAAAAACAAGTGGTTGCTACTATCGGGGTGGATGCACTTCTGCGTAGTTAAACAACATTTGAGCAACATTTGCGAAAGTGCCCTCAGCGATTCAGCACTTGTCATTTCAATTTATTCCTAAAGTTCTGGAGCTATATTAGCTGGTTTTCTACAGTTTACATCATTCTTAAGTCTTCTCCATACGTGGATCTCCAACGGAGTTAGATCTGGAGAACGCGGGGGAAACTCAATCGGACCTCTTCTACTTCTCAGGAGTGTACCGCCGCGGATAGTGGGCATTTGGCGCACATGTTGTAACGACAGTAGCCGTAAAAGTCGAAGATGATAAGTACTCATCATTTTCTGTTTGTGTGAATCCAGTTTTGATACGTTAAGACAGTTTTTAAACTTGAAGCGTGTACAGTACCTATTTGTTTGGCATCCTCTGTTATAGATTACACCGGAGCGAATATTTTCTTGCCAATTCTTGCCCCAAACCCGCATTTCCTTCTGTATTAAGAATTAACTTATATATGGCTTAGGAAAGGGATCAAAGAATTGGGAATATTAGCACTAAATGCACTTTTCATGTAACACGTCACACTTAGTATTTAAGGGGAGAGTCATTTATTGCATTCCCTATGCTGATCATGTTAAAATGTGGCTAATTGAAGTACATTTTCTGGAAAATATTAGAGTACTCAGTATATTTTTACACAGGGTACACATATCTTTTATACACATATTAAATTTTCGAAATTTTGAAAAAATCTATTTTTTGATGAAATAAAAAATAATTTTATGAGAAGAATGAACTATTTTGTCCATACATTTTCTTGTATATTCGTTCTACGAAAATTCAAAGTGTAACCGATCTAGTAAATAAGGTTAATTCAGCATGTATAAGACACTTAATTTAAAATATTCACAAAGTTTTAAATTTTTATGATGAATAATTTGTTAGAAAATGTTCCATTTCTAGAGAAAATGAACTTGCGGGAAAACGAGTTTGAATATTTATGCACACGTGTTATGGCATGCACACGTGTTACATGTAGAGACAAATAAACATAGTTCCTGTGGTCGTAGCAACCTGATTTATGTGTCATTGTAAGAGAAAAGATTAGGGAAAACGAAAACAAAAAAAATAAAAATAGACTTTTGGACCCAAAATCGATTTAGACTCCCCTTAACTATTTTGGCGTTACCAAATAAATAAAAAAAAAAACAACTGTCGGCCGCAGCCTCCTTCCCAACGCGTGGGTCCCTCAGCCACGCGCACCCGGCGTTGCGTGGCCCCCCTGCGTGCCCCCGGGCCCCCCAGCCGCCGCCGAGGGTGCTTCGCGAAGGGGAACGGCGGCGGAGGGGGCGACTCTCGCTTGGGTCCTGCCCCCGCGCTCAAGAAGGCGCCTTCCCCCCCAGTGGCGAGTACTCTGATAAAGGGTTTAGCTGAATAAGGCGGTGAAAAAAGCTTCCAAACCAAATCGATAATCGCGATGCTCATATGGAAGAGAAAATAAAACGACGTAGATTCACAAAAAATCAGTCTCTCAGGACAATCTATTGCCGAAATACAGCGAGAAATGTGTTTTCGTGGTTTTATTTTTTCTAAGCATTTATTGCGTGTATTAGGCTGAAAAAATTGCAGGGAAGGGGAAAAATAGTTGAACGTGAAGATATGTTTGTCAACTAATTTTGACGCCAAATTCACATAGAATTTTTTTTGAAATTGATTTTCGACGTGATAACGATGGAGTACTGTCTCATTACCCCTAAAACGAGCCTTGTAACATTATATAACATTTTTTTCAGAATTTTAAACATTGTGGGCAGTAGTGAAAACAAATTAAAACAATATTTTTGGTTTAAACTTTGATATTCAAAATGTGATTGGAAAAATTTTTAATTTAAATGCTTACCAGGAGGATTTGGAATTTTTGTGAAAATATTTACTTTCCACATAATTATTTTCTTTCTCTATTTATACTTTCCACATAATTTGTATTATCAAAAAAAAAATTTTTTTTTTTAGATTTATCTATTGTTTCTAACATAAATCAAATTACTCGGTTTTAGGTATATTAATCATTTATATTTATAATATAAATCATATTACTTAGTTGTAGATTTATTAATCATTGACAATTAGACAATCATAGAGAATTCATCATTGTTACTTTCTTTAATAACTGTGATCACGCATTTGTTTATAAACATACTCAAAATTTCTGTTTTTTCAACATTTCAATTTAAAAATACTTGTTTAACAATTTTTGCCAAGAAACGAGCGTGTGCCAAGTGTGTTTAAATGATCGCAGCTAGGTGGGAGCAGCATCCCTGGGTGCCACTTCCATTCGCACGTTGACAATGTCGTTTCCCTCCCCATATTCCCATGATGGAAAGAAATGGGTGGGCTCCTCCGGTGCGCCGATTTTTGCCCGTTCTGCGCAGCACCAGTTTTCTTCTCGAACCATGTGACCCTTTGGTATGAAAAGCGAGACCAGACGTCGGCCGCCATGTTTCATGGAGAGAAAGACATGTTCGAATTGCGCCTTGGGCATGGATGTTTGTGTGTGTTGTCCGTAAGTGTTCCCCTACCAATCACAATAAAACAACCACATTGGTCATTGTATGACCTAGAAGTTAAAAGCGACCTTAAAAAAAAAGATTTGAAGCCTTTTTAGGCATTGGATGTGCATAATTTCCCTTTATTGTAGTCATTAGTCACATGGATTATTCTCCTTGAACCTAGTAGTTTTTTGTAACCTCATTGTCTTTCATCCTATCAACACCATTAGTATCCAGGGTTCCCAGAGGGTCACTCATCCAGGGATCCTCGGTGTCTCGAGCTGTTTAAGAGGAGAAGGACATCTTTATGTTGCCCATGTTAATTTTATGATTTTTAGGTACTCATATCTCAAAAAGTATTTTACTTACATCCTTGATTTTTTATATTTAACCTTTAAACCTCTGTTAATGCAAATTAGACCAAAATCTGATATATATATATATATATATATATATATATATATATATAATAAATATATATATATCATTCATTTTTGAAAAGGAATTTGTATTAAATAATGAAAAAATCAACAATAGTTTTGAATGATACTTTTTTAAAATTTCAATGGCTTAACTTTTTGGTAGTTTTGTTGCTGATTATGACTTTACAAACATTGTAGAAAGTGCTGTAAAAAATTGATCATGTACTATTATATCTGTTAGAGATAAATGTTCCTAAAATTTAAAAAAATCAAACAAGAATTTGAGTAAATTGACTTCAAAGTTTTGGTGCTAAATGTTGCATGTACTCAGTAACACAGTGCATATCTTTTCTATATTTTTGGTCATCTGGAACCTCCTCATTTTTTTCTTTTCTTTTAGCTCCTTGGTTCTTCTTCATTTTGCTTTGGGAGATCATTTAATTTTTTTCTGCACTTGCTCGCACATTGTTGGTCAATGCATTGGAGGAAATATTAGGTATTTTTTCCAACAGACATTCCAATTTTTTCATTACTACAATAGGCGTTTTATTTACACAACAATACTTTGCTTCTCTTTTTATTCAATACAATTACTTTTACGCAACTACTTACAACACTACAATTACAATACAATTACTAATATTCTTATTCACAATAATAAAAGTAAAGAAATGAAACATGCTAGATGTAAACTAACAGTGCAGCCATGAACCGCCAACAATATATAGAACTTTGCAGATGTCTCAAAAATAATAATTTTCTTCTCATTCTACATTACTCCGAGGGTTAGGTACACTCTTTTAAATGCCCTAGTTCCATTAAATATTTTTTAGGGACTACAAGTAGTAAAACATGCATAAACTATACATCAGCGTGTTCAGGAGAAGGCAGGAATAAAATGGCGCCAATTTGAAAAAAATAATATTTTCCCAATTTTTACGTGTCTTTCTCCCAATCATTTCTGTGGTTTTAAGAGCGTGGTTAAGCGATTAGGCTATCTACGCTGGTTCGGTAGTTTCCCCGGCGCGCAATTCGGTTTCTCAGTTTAAGTGAGAGGAGGAGGGCAGTAGCCCTTGCACGTGGTATGTGCAGGCAGTTGGCACCCCGCGCACGCCCGGGCAGTCGCATACACCGAAACTAGGGCAGGCCCGTCAAACTGCGCCCGCACGAGCTACTCGCCCGCCTGGGGAGCCCGGCGCTCGTATGGACACGGGCCACTTCCCCTCACCCCGCACTCATTTCCCCTTAAAATCCAGAAAGGGGTGAATATGCGCAAGCTGCAGCGGCGAATAGTGACTTCATTCGATAATATGTTTGCCAGATTGTTTTTCTATCAAATATCCGAGAATTGTATTAAGTTTTTATTCCTCACTACTTTTTACTATTGGATGTTTCTTTTCTTACTAAATTCTCCCTTACATAAACATTTTTGCTTAGTGACAGGAATTATGTTTGAATGACGAATGTCAGTACATTACTTTGTTAAAACAAATAAATGATAAAAAGATATACAATATAATAAAAATACAAGCGATAAGAGAGAGCAGCCCCGAAGAGATTAGAGCGAGCTTCATTCTCGTGGGACAGAGGTTTGGAGGGCTGGGCGCACACACGTGCGATTTCCGGAAACGCAGTGAACCTAATCTCCGATCCCCACGGTGTTGGGTTGGGAGAAGTAATGTTTCTAAATGAACATAACAATTCCAAAGGAACCAAGTTCGATTTCTTCAAGGAACGTGGCAACGATCGTAAATATCACAAAATCTCTCATGATCCCTAAAATAAAAACCTACGGACCGCTGTATCTTACGGTTAATGAAAATGTTTGAAATAAAAACAACGTAAAGTTTGTATTAAACTTTGTCCTATTCTTTATGTATTTGGATTAATTTTGAGTTGGTTTTCCACCAGTTGGTTGTCAGCAAAGTGTTCATCATGCTTGGGCCTTGTTCAATTCCTACGCTTGAGGGGTACGGGAGTCATGTGGCAAACATGACGTATTAGCAAACATGGCACCGCAACTAGCCAACTCCGCCTGCCTGAGCTTTTCTTTACCACACAGCTACAGAAATTGAGACGATTTTTAAAGGAAGGCTACAATTGTATTTTTGCCCCGGCCGGTAATCGAACCTGGGAAGGGAAGCTGATACGCTGCCCATGAGCTATCCTGGAGGCTCTATGCGTTATTAAGAATTATTGATATGAAGTTTAATTTCGTCCCGTCTTTTTTGACGGGATACACCAGGATCAAGTAATTAAGAAACGCTTGTGAGGTTTGCCAAGGACAGGCAGGTGACTTATCATACACTAGTGTTCGGCCGATACTATGCAAGTATCTTTTACACACGCGTGATGTTAACGCGATAGTGAAAATGACCGACGACCACTTCTAAGTCATTTAGTCTCACTATATTTTAAGGAAAATGATAATTAAAATAGTGATATAATTTATTTTTAATGTGCTCTTTTTGCAGATTACATACAGTTTCACGGAAGGGGATTCCACACTGAACAGCATTCCTAGTATCACGGACAACATAGTAACTGGAGCTGTTCCAGCGCCCAACGCAGACATTTCTACTCCATCTTTCGTTACGGGCCAAGCAATGACGACGATAAGCCAGGAAACAACAGTTGGACACAGAAGAGACGGAAGTGCTACTGTCGCAAAGCAATACACCTATCAATCAAACTCATCGCATGACCATAGCGGGAAAACAAAGAGCTCAAGCAACATAGCAAAGAAAAGTGCCAGACGAAACAAAGATCTAAATGAAAAAACGAAGACATATACAGTAAGACAACCCAGTACGTTTGAATCTGACGGAAAGGAAAGACGGCATGAAATGAAGTCGAGTAACACAGAGACTGTAACACATGCAAGCCAAGCGATGTCCTCTCTCACATCGGAATTAGTCACGCGAATTGAAGACATTGCATACAGGACGATGTTTGAAAGAACAAGCAGGAGATTGGAATCGTCGGCTGGGACTCTTATAGCTGTTCAGAAACCCAAATCGAAAAGGCCTACCAGCCTCTGTTCTGACGGGAGTTGCAACGAAGTAGATACATCCGATTTTTCTTCAGATAATGAGGGTAAAGATAATCGTAAGTGTTCCACGTTACAAGGAGATACAGTTAAATATGATCGCAGATTATTAGACGAGACAAACGGTATCAATCTGTGGGCTGAAGCGAGCAAAAATTGGTCCAAGAAGTTGTCACGTGTTCAAGAACCTAGAGAAACAGGGTTACAGTTAGATACGAATGTTTCCACTGAGCAGGATATTACAAAATACACAGACATTGTGAAGATAAAGTTTATCATTTGAAACGCGTTGAAACGTCGACGAACATAATAAGTACTTTGAAAGTGAGGAGCCTGAAATTGAAGATAGGAAGTAATTTTTAAACATTTGAAAACAGAACGAACTCATCCAAGCAAGTTTGTTAATACTTCAATAAGTGTACCATCCGATGGAGATTGTGAAAGTGTTAGAGAAGATTTATCGTTTTCGTCGAAGGTCAAACGATCTTCTCTTAGGATGTCACAAACGGAGCAAGTTTGTAATGTCCCAACTTCTTGTGAATCTGTCCATTTATCGTCAGTAGCATCACAGGTTGAACTAAATGAGCTACACAACACACCCAAGGTGGTACACAATGGACGTATACTTGCTGAAAATTTGCTACCACCTCCGGATGTTTGTCAAGAACACAAATGGAAGAAAATCCAAAGATTACTGGCTAATAATCAACAGTCTCATTACGATAAAAGTGAGACTATTGGTTTGCAATGCGACGTACATGAACAAGTAAAAGATCTATTGAAGCGTGTCCAAGATGATATAGCCTCACAATCTCTACAGATATTAAACTGTTCTTCGGATATTTCTTTTAAACAGGAAATTACTAACCAACACGTTGAAAAAATAAAAATATATTCAACGAAAAACAATGAGCCCTTGCAATTCTAACGTTAAAATAGAAGTTAGCACACCAATGATAACTGCTAAAAGTTCCCCCACAATAATTGAAAAGAGTGGCATGTCTACAAGTAATTCTATTTCCACGGAACAATATATATCTTCAACAGAGTCGGCACAAGAAGAAATTAACCTTCGCAGTTCTGTAAAAAACAGCTCGCCCATGATAACTGCTAAAAATTCACTAACACTGGGAACGTATAGCTATTCAGAGTGTAGTTACGTAAGTACAAGTTCATTTACAGTGGAAGCCAATGCCAAATCTACGTCCTCTCAAACGCACAAAGAAGCGCAATCATCAGAAGACTCTGAACCAACAGGCATGACAGTTATGCATTCCAAATCTCAACGTAGTAACGAGAAAGAACCCATGGAAGACGATATACGAACTGAGGAGGAAAATTTAAAGAGATGCATGTCATTGACATTAAAAAAGTAGCAACTGAAGAAGAGCATCAGAAATATCACATTCTGACTTCACTTCTACTCCTGATAATCATCGGACAATGTTGAAGATAAGACTCAAGATGCATCATCTTCTAATTCATTTGGTTATCAGATCTCGGACGATCACACAGTGTAAGCTTCAAACGATTCTGTTTCTAGTTTCACCGCTTTTCAGTTTAATTTTCAAAGTATGGGAGGATCCTCAGGTACATCAAAATACTGAGTAGTTAGGTCACGGACAATATAAGAGAAGAAAAATAATTCCAAAGGAAACAGCAACCTCTTAATCCACATAATTCAATGTACTCTGATATTCAAATACCTGATACTCAAATATTCATCTAAATTTTGACAAATTACAAACGATTCTTAGCATGTAAATTAGCTGCAGTTAACATTGAAGAATAAAGAACAATATTAATCAGAAAATAAATATTTATCATTCGCCTTTTGATCTTTCCCTTACCCTTCCGCTTTTAAAAATTAAAGATGATCGTATTTCTTGGGGGCTATAATTGTTTCGAAGTTACCTTAGGGAACATAAAATATATAAAAGAAATCACATAATAACTTAAAATAGTTTAAACACAAAATCGTCAACCAATAATTACATTCGTATAGTGTAAGTACTAGAAAACGGGCCAATAAAATGAAAAATCAATCATAAATTTCTCAATACATTTGTACTTATTTTAGACTGGTGTTGCATAGAGCAATGGCAAACCTTTAAATTTCCAGTCGTTTTAAAAGAAAATTTTCAAAAGGACAGTAGTTAATCCTTTAAGGCTTACGGGAACATTTCTGAACCAACACACTCGAAACCACCGTCAGACCAGGCCGTTGGAATCTCCTCTAGACAGCGCCAAAATTCGATCTATCGAAAATCCTATCAACCTTGGGATTCGAACCTTCGGACCTCCCGGTCAGAGGCACTGCAGTGCCATCAGTTGATGCCCTGAGCCACTTAAATTGGTTGCAAATCTCGAGATGCCATTTTGTTTTCTGGATTGAAAATATTGTTCCAACTGCGTTATTTGTTTTGTATGACAAAAAGAATTGCGCGTGTTAAGCACAGAGAGATTACTCTAAATAGGAACCGCTTCGACACCTACTGCTTGGTGTCAAAGCGCTCGTTTGCAGATAGCTCACTTAAAAGACTTTGACAAAACTTGCTGCAAAGTGCTCGACCAGCATGATTCTCATTTGTTTCTCGACCTGTCAAATCGGTTCCTTCTCAGAGTAACTTCCTGCAGGAGGCGGGGCAGAGCGGCGAGGGCGCGTTGCTGCTGGCGCCCCCCAGGGCGGGGCTGTTGGTCGCCGGCCACCGCGCGCACTTCGTCTCCCTCATGCCCGACGGCACGCTCGTCTCCGTCGCCAAGTCTCCTCGCTCCTCTCCGCGGGTAACAACAACAACAATAGTAATGTTATAAATATGAATTTCAAGTTCAAATAGCAGCTTCTTGCAGACTCCAGCAAAGAAAAATCTCCAATTTTTGCTTCTCTAGAGAAAAATAATAATAATAATAAAAATAATAATAATGATAATAATAATAATAATAATAATAATAATAATGGTATAAATATGAAACTCAAGTGCAAGTATTTATCCTCTGCAGCTGCATGCGGTCTTGAATAAAGCAAAAACCTTATTTTTGGCTTTTCCAGGAAATATAATAATAATAATAATAATAATAATAATAATAGAAACAACAACATCAACATATATCATTTGCGGCTGAAAACGTCCGGAAGACATTAATTTTGGCTTATTAAGGGTCTTAATTTGGCTCAATTAAGGGTCTTCAGGCACAAAATTCAAAAACAGACAGTTCACCCAAAATTTTAGACACAATGTTCGTTTCCGAAACTTCTTCCTATGAAATTCTCAAAATAATCAGTAAACTAAAAATAAATATTCGTCCGGTTTAGATGAATTCGATTCTTTGTTAAAGACTTGTGCGTATGCCATTATACACCGTTAACTCACATATTTAATGCATCTTTATGCACTGAACGTTTCCAGATATTTCAAAACAGCTAAAATTAAGCCGCTTTTCAAAAAGGCAACAAAAATGAAATTCAAAATTATCGGCCCATTTCTCTTCTATCAGTTTTTCAAAATATTAGAGACTTTTTACGTACGAATGGAAACCTTTCTCACTAAACATGACGCGCTTTCAGATTGCCAACATGGATTTAGAAAATCAAAATCAACGGAAACAGCTATATTTTCTTTTCTTAAAGATGTCCTCATCATTGGATCAAAACGAGGCACCTATTGGATTATTTTAGATCTCTCAAAGCTTTTGACGTCATTGATCATGACATTTTACTTCAAAATTACCTTCATATGGAATTCGTGGTATTGCTCTAGATTGGTTATGTTCGTACCTAAACAACGATCTCAAGAGTTGAAATACCTTACTGGAATGATGGAACATTACATACGCACCTTTCCGACTCCTTGCCCGTTGCATGTGGAGTTCCTCAAGGATCGATTTTAGGCCTATTCTGTTCCTACTTTACGTAAACGATATGCCCTCGACGATTTGAAACGGAAAAACGGTTCTCTTTGCGGATGATACGAACATCCTTGCAATAAGAAACAGTAAATAGTGCAATATCAGATGTTTCAAATTGGTTCCGAAATAACAAATTAATAGTAAACGAAAAGAAAACGGTTTTAATGCAGTTTTCCATTTCAAATAAACAATTCTGTGCTCCATTGAAAATGAACAGTGTACCATTGACTGATGTTAAGGCAACAACATTTTAGGTCTCTCAATTCAGTCAAACCTTAAATGGAACGTCCATTTAAATGAATTGAACACAAAATTAAGTTCATTATGCTACGCGTTCAGAATTCTTGCAAATTCAGTCAGCCTTCATACTGCTCGTTGTATACTTCGCGAATGTTCATTCCCGCCCGAGATATGGCATAATATTCTGGTGAAATACATCTTATAGCTCCCAGACTTTTAGATTACAAAACAGATGTACGAATAATAACCAAATCCCACCCACGTGATTCATGAGCCTCTCTTCATTAATCTAGGAATTCTACCATTACCGTGTCTTTTTATTTACGAATCAGTGGTTTTGTAAAAATGACTTGCTCAAGGGCAGGAATATATTTTCAGAAAATGCCGAAGTCTATTACTATAACACTCGACGTAGAAATCATATTCACCAGGTGACAGTATCAACAGCTCATTACAAAAATTCACATACAATACATGTACATTATTTTACAACACTTTGCCAGATGACATTAAACGATTAAATTCAATAGAAAAGTTTAAATCCCAAGTGAAATCGTTTCTGCTGCATAACTGTTTCTATACAATTAGAGACTATACTGAGCATCACAAGAAAAGTAACATTAATTTTAACAATGATACATAATGCATTATTTACCATTTGGACTGTATAAATGAGTATAAACAACCTGTAACAACTATTGTACTACAGCTTCGGGTCAATGACCCCATCTCGATCAGGTTTTTCGTCCAGTTTCCTGATCCATTGAGCAAATGCTGAGATGGTCCCTTGTTTTGCTTCTGGACATAAATGTAACTTCATTTTCTGTCACGTCTTCTAGAATTCAGTGGAAATACAATTATTCAAATTATCGTTTCCATGTTGTCGCGGCAGAAGTAATAGGCAAAATTTATTGCTTATTTATCCTTGAAAATAGATTTTATTACATGGAGTTTTTGTTGTTTTTTTTCCTTTCAAAATTCAAATTTATTGCTATTTATCCTTGAAAATAGATTTTATTACATGGGAGTTTTGTTTTTTTCTCCTTTTAAAATTCAAATTTATTGTTATTTATCCTTGAAAATAGATTTTACTACATGGAGTTTTTCTCCCTTTCAAAATTCAAAATTTAAGTAGTATATGACTTAGTGTAGGGATCACAGAATTTTGAAAATGTGCACACAATTCACTTTTCCCCATAGCACGTCATACGCAGTTTTTAACTGTTTTTTGACGTAAAATAAATAAATAAATAAATAAATTCGTAAGTCTGTCTTACACTCTAGTGTACTCTTAAACAAATATTTCTCCTACAAAAGTATTACATTTTCGTTTTTTGTTTACTTCCTTTTGTACATTTTCATCTCATTGGTCTGTTTCAAAACACTGGTTCAAAATATATGGAGGACAATATAGGAGCGTATTCATAAAATACAACGCGCGATTTCATCAGGATATCTGTGATTTCGATACATGCTTTCGGAGTGAGAAATACAAAACACATGACTGGAAGTGATAGAAAAAAATAATTTTTCGCGTTTAAAATCGTTTAGGCCAAAATAAAAAGATTTGAGGATCTATTTTGCGCATTGACATGTCGTGAAAACGATTTTTTTCTTTATGAGAAATGTCTTTCATTTCGATCGGTAAGGGGAAGTCACTTGGTAAATAGTAATGTACCGTTACATATAATACAAAATATAACTGTATCCCAGAGCCATGAGACATAACTCCAGTTTCTCTGATTTTTAAGTTTTGGTTTCATAATTATTGCAAGAACAAATGTATTGTGACGTACCGGGTAGGCCGGCTTGTTCTCAGTAAATTTATTTGTAAGGGACAGGTGTTCTTTCTCGTGAATGGGCTCGGGGTTATTAATCAAACACCACTGTTCCGTGAACAAAATAAACTGAACTATTTATTAATTCTATACGAATCACTAATGATACAATATCTATGGTGGTCTCTACCCTTTTCTTCCATATAACCCAGAATCACTGTTAATCTCTCGATCTTATCGATCGAAGAAATATTTACCGTTACTTCTTCCCATACGAGCGTCGGCGGCTTCGGGGACTCTCGGGTTGCCTCGCGCTCCTTCGCTGCCTGCCGGGGTCGTTTCACTGGGGACCAGCCGAGGTGAGGCGCTGCGCTTCCGAAGTACGTTCTCCGTTCCAATTTTCCGATCCACTCGACGTCTTTTGATCTGTGTTACTCCAAATAGCAGCTATCACTTTGGCAATATGTCCGATCGACTATTGATTGTTATCACGCACAAATTGTCCGTCAATTAATCTTTCTGCACTCGTTCGTTCGCGATACTAGTTTGCTTTTCGATCGCGGAGCAGCCCCAGATACGTCCTTCCTCGCCGGCGGCCAGCCAGACACTGACTCCTCGCTGCTTCGTTCCCACGGTCGAGCCAACCGACGACACCTCGCCGCCCGTAATCGTTTTTCGTGGCTAGCGAGCGCCCTCTTGCAACCGTTCTGCCGTGTTCGTGCTTGATGTCTCGCCGTTTCTTTGGGTGGAAACGCGGTGCGTTTCAGTATTTAAAGATATTTAGCAGTAATC
Source organism: Teleogryllus oceanicus (assembly GCA_964035755.1). Taxonomy (NCBI): domain Eukaryota; kingdom Metazoa; phylum Arthropoda; class Insecta; order Orthoptera; family Gryllidae; genus Teleogryllus; species Teleogryllus oceanicus. The sequence goes on from CAXIVR010000010.1 coordinate 9,121,606, forward strand.
TCCAACATTATTAGCGTCCATTTAAGCTTGCAAAAATAATACACCTACGGAAGCAAATTATGGTTTTCTCCTCAAAAATATGGAAAATGTTCTCTAGAAGAGAAGAAAGTATATTTATCTATTTGGCATATTTTCGTTTTTATTAAAATCTCTGAAAATTACAAAAGTTCACACTTGTTTTCGAATTTGTCTAACACCTTCAATATTAAAGCCAGCGACTGAAATTGGTTGTAAGCCAGAAATTCAATGCAATTTATTGCTCAATTTTAAGTCTTTGAATGTCGGTATGCACTTTTTTAAAAATACGAGAAGTTGAGTAATATCACTAAGAGAAGGAAACGTGTCTTAATGCCGACTTTTAACACTACACATCACAAATACACTATTAGGTTTCAAGGGCCATATCTCCGTCGTCGAGTTTCTTTCCGCACGGCATAGCTTACGCAATCGGCTGAATTTTTAGTCTCCGCGCATGCTGTTGCTCGAAGAGATAGCGGATCCTGCTATTGCCCGTATTTATCGGGCGTTTATACCGCATTTTAATCGATCACTCGATCTTGCTATATCGAATTTTTCACAATACTGGTAGAATAATTTGCTATGAACAGTATATTCCTATAATACGAAGTTAATGACATTAATATATATATATATATATATATATATATATATATATATATATATTGTGACATACCGATATGTCACGTTAAAATAAACTAACATTTATTTGTAGACAATATGGTGGAACATGCATTACGAAATATCACGAGAGCTAGAGCTTAGCAACGACCGTCAATAAACAATGTAGTTTTTGTTTTTTGTAAAGACGATCAGGTCAGCTACACCAAAATATAACGAACGTATGGATTGGCTGGGTGAGAGAAGGACGGTCAGATGTTATGAAAAAAATGAAGGTAGTTTAATACGAAGTCTTCGAGGGATGAATCATGCAGGAAGATTTCATTCTGCTCTGAAACGCGCTACTGAACTGATCGTATGTTCGTGAGAGGGAACGAGTACAATCGAGATAGAATTGGGTTATCAGTGAAATTTTAAGGACAGTGAATGATATTGCAGATCTTTTGATGTGGAAGCAATATTGGTGTATAAATTGGAACTTTGGACTACGGCAAGATCGCAAGAAATTTCGACTGAGAAGTCTACGAGGGACATCAACGAAGAAAAGATAAGTTAACAGCGGTATAAACTATAAATTGAAAGATATCTTGATCAAAGGCCTAAAAAATTGTAAATTCTCTAAATTGTTTGTTAGAAAGGCAAAAATAAACTTTGTTGAATTTTGTTCTTTAGAAAAGAAAGTGATCTTTCATTTAGTCAATCCAAACAGTAATGAACTAGGAATAGAATCATTCTATTTCAGATTCCCAGCTGCGCTGTATAGTCAGCGGATCCTATAATCCTTTATAGAGGTAATAAGGATTATAATTATATCGTACCCATTGACCCAACAAGCCGGACGCTAAGATCTTTAGCAGATATAGATGTAGAGAGAGAGGAAAATTTTGGTATATCTCAAAATGGCGCCCCAACGTGGGGCATAATTTGTTATAATTTATAACAATTGGTGACACGGATAAAATTAGTCTTATAAATTATAATAAAGTGATCCAAAGGGAATCTGAAATTTATGGATTGACATTTGAAATTAATTGTTAATTATAAGAAAGGGCCAAGACCATTTCATTGGTGTGATTTTAAAATAATTTAACAGAGAGATTTTAATTTGTATTAGAATTCAAAATGGATACTAGGAGCAAAAATTGCGTATGGAGAATGTTAATGTAGATGATATGGCGTCTGCTAATACTAACTCGAGGAGAAATTTCGCGATTAAAAGAATCTGGCAACAAAATTAATTCCAATGTTAATCATTTACAAGAAAACTAATAATTTAATTCTTAAGATGTTAGCAGAAATGAACGCAAAAATTGAGTCTTTTAATAATCAAGTCGACCAAATGCAGAGGGAATTAAAAGAATCTGGCAACAAAATTAATTCCAATGTTAATCATTTACAAGAAAACATTGTGACATTAGGACATTTACATGACCAACAATGCGAAAAGTTGACAATCGTCGAATCGCGTGTAGATAATTTAAATGCAATGTCGCTTCAACATGGCGAAACAACTGAAATCATAGAATCTAAATTAGTTAATTCGGATTGTAAATCAGAAAAACCAATACAGGAGGGACTTAGAAACATTAAAATGGTGCAAGAATCTGAATCTGGGAAATATACGTCGGACATTAAGGACAAGATCGAACAGTTAGAAAATGAATTCATGATGCGTTCACAGGGAAATATACCAATGCATGCATCGGCGCTTGTAATACCAAGCCACCTAAAATTTCTTGATGATAATGAGGGCGTGATGGTTCTTAAGGGGTTGAATAGCATTGAAGTATCGGCGGAAGATTTATTAAGGGAAGATACGGACGAACGGGCGGAGAATAGCACGTGTTTAATTTTGAAGGGGATATTTCGGAATATACCTGTAGACATTTTAATCGACACAGGTGCTAATGTTTGTGCAGAGTCGGAAAAATTGTATGAGCAGTTAAAGAAAAAGGGAAATAAAATTGATGAGCTACCCACCAGGAGTTTGGATATTCGGACAGCTAATGGAAGGCGCATCGAAACGAGAAGTCGGCAAATTTGGGTGGATGTGAAGTTCAAGGATCACAATTCAGTTTCCGGCAATTGTAGTGAAGAATTTGATTCGTCCAATTATTTTGGGGATTGATGGCCTAAAAATGTGTGACGCCAAGGTCGACATAGGTAACAGGAGTGTATTGTTACGAGGTGACAAAGGGCAACAACATTGTTTAGGGATCAAAGACCAGGAGGGCGAAGATATGTGTATTTGCGATATTGCGGAACAAATTGAAGAGACCAGGGACCAGATCCACACGGCAGTAGAGGGCGCGGTCGACGAAAACGGAATAGATGCTAGTGAAGCTATTGAAATGTTAGTCAATGAATGTAGAGATATTTTTGGAAGTTCAAGGGAGCCGGTAAAGGGATATCAATTTAAAATTGAATTGATGGATGAGGAAACTTTTAATCTGATACAATATCCGATCCCCCATGTATATAAAAGCTAAGTCCGTAAACAAATAAACACGATGCTTGTGGATGGTATAATAAAAAAATCGATGACACCGTATGTAAGCCCAATAGTGATAGTTCGTAAGAAAGACAATAAGATAAGATTTTGTGTTGATGCTAGGAAACTCAATATCAAGACCATCGCTCGTCATGAAAAACCGCCGAAATTAGATGAAATGATGTGGAAGGTAAAAGGAGCTCGGATATTCACGGGACTGGATTTTACTGCGTCGTACTGTCAAATTGGACTACACCCAGAAATAAGTGGATCCCAGATGATGTGAGATATACGCGAATAATTTATGACAATTTGAGGGAGGCAGCAGCCAAAAGAAAGCTAAAACAGAAACAATGCTTTCGAGGCGAGTATAAGGAGGGTGATGAAGTGTTAATTAGAGTATCTCAAGTGTCGTCAGTGGATAAGAAGTTATTTTATAAATTTTTCCCGTTGTATAAAGGACCGTACCGAACTTGTAAAGTATTAAGCAAGAATGCCGCGATTTTGAATGATGAAAATGGACGGCAAATGGGAACATATAACTACAGGAACATGAAGCCGTATATGAGGGACGACACGCATGATTAAATATTCTGGTCATGACAGAGATTGGTAAATAGTTGTAAATATTAGGTGTAATAGTTTTTCTTTTGTTATTGTTTTGTTATGTGTATTCAATGAAGTTAATGGGAAGCAAATATTAGGCAGATACGGCTATTAGAATACCTGATGAAATGGTTATTGTTGGCACATTCCGAAAGGAAAATGTAAATAGTTTTAAGGCAGCAAGTAACAAGACCTAGTGCAGTGCAAAGTGTAAAGTGTTAATGTCGTTTAGTGTGAAGAAGCAAGAAGAAAGTGTTCAATTTTAGTCTTGTCATTTAGTTAGGTTGTGGCAAACCAAATGACGCTTGGAGAGGGGAAGCTGTGACATACCGATATGTCACGTTAAAATAAACTAACATTTATTTGTAGACAATATGGTGGAACATGCATTACGAAATATCACGAGAGCTAGAGCTTAGCAACGACCGTCAATAAACAATGTAGTTTTTGTTTTTTGTAAAGACGATCAGGTCAGCTACACCAAAATATAACGAACGTATGGATTGGCTGGGTGAGAGAAGGACGGTCAGATGTTATGAAAAAAATGAAGGTAGTTTAATACGAAGTCTTCGAGGGATGAATCATGCAGGAAGATTTCATTCTGCTCTGAAACGCGCTACTGAACTGATCGTATGTTCGTGAGAGGGAACGAGTACAATCGAGATAGAATTGGGTTATCAGTGAAATTTTAAGGACAGTGAATGATATTGCAGATATTTTGATGTGGAAGCAATATTGGTGTATAAATTGGAACTTTGGACTACGGCAAGATCGCAAGAAATTTCGACTGAGAAGTCTACGAGGGACATCAACGAAGAAAAGATAAGTTAACAGCGGTATAAACTATAAATTGAAAGATATCTTGATCAAAGGCCTAAAAAATTGTAAATTCTCTAAATTGTTTGTTAGAAAGGCAAAAATAAACTTTGTTGAATTTTGTTCTTTAGAAAAGAAAGTGATCTTTCATTTAGTCAATCCAAACAGTAATGAACTAGGAATAGAATCATTCTATTTCAGATTCCCAGCTGCGCTGTATAGTCGGCGGATCCTATAATCCTTTATAGAGGTAATAAGGATTATAATTATATCGTGACCCATTGACCCAGCAAGCCGGACGCTAAGATCTTTAGCAGATATAGATGTAGAGAGAGAGGAAAATTTTGGTATATCTCAATATATATAATGTATATATAATTATCTCTGTATACGGTATTAGTTTTATTTAATATTATAATAAATAATAATATACGCAAATAGAGATCAGTGGTTGCTGGGTAGCTCTAGTCAAACAAATGTGAATCAATTGGAAACGGGATTATGGGATTTTACCGTACTTTGTCGCCACAGTTCGCAACTTCCTTTTCGACTCAAGTTTGTGTAAAACCTCTCTCTCAACTTCACTCCTATTGATATCGATATTGCTGTCGATTGCTATAACTCATCGCCATGCCAAAAACACCCTATTATATACGTACCGTATGTAACCCTCACTTTGCTGGCAGAGGCGGTGCTCCACAAGGGCCCTTGCGGGGGCGCGCGGGCGGAAGGGGCGTGGCCGTCTCCGCGGACGCTCATTGGCGGCGACGGTGGCGGCGGTGGCGGCGATGGAGGCGGAGGTAGAGATTCACAACGGAGAGTTTGGTGGATTCATGTGAATAAGGGCGTTCTGGCTGTAGCCGACATCTTATGTCAAAGTACCCGTAATAAATTGTCTATGCGTGTGATACGTATAAGCCTTTATAAGTTTTTATTGGGGATTTGTGAAAAAATTTCATAAAAATGTCAGTGATATTAATAATGTTAAGTACATTTTTGTTAGTAGGACATTTTTGACGCGAAATCTAACGTTTTAACGGGTGTTCAAACGCAGTTTTAATACAATAAACTCCGTTTACAAGTTATAATCTATCAGTTTCTTTACATTTGTACTGACGTTACATTATTTTCACATCTAATTCCACCGGGAGCGGTAGCTCAGTGCCTCAACTGATGTCACTGCAGCGCCTCTGACCGGTAGGTCCTAGGTTCGAGTCCTGAATTTCAACAAGAGCTTTTCAGCTAGGTCGAATTCAGTCGCTGTCTGGAGGAGAATCCTAGCGGCCGGCTGCTCTGATCGGTAGTTTTCCGTGGTTTCTCCGATCAACACGAGGCGAATGCCGGAGCAGTACACTAACAAACGGACCTTTGGTGAGAGAGTCCTGGTTAGAGGGAAACCCACTAACCGACGGTAGGTCGGCGCCGGATCTCGCCATCCAGGGGAGAAAGATCACCGCCATCTCCCGCGAAAACACATGTACTACACTAACGGGACAATGACCAAAGCAGTTGACGCGCTCGGAAACACAAAAAATCAATCAATCGCATCTAATTCCAGTAAATAGAGACCACTACCGAGGTATATATTGCAATAAAGATGCACTCCTCCCTCCTAACACACTCCTCATGCACATTTTGTTGCCCAACACTCGTAGACTGTCACTGCTGCCAATGAGACTCACGCACCGTGAGACACAGGAAGGGGCTCGCTTCTAGAACGGCCAACTTTATACAAAGCACTATTCAGATATACAATCATAGAGTTCATCAACCAATCATGAATCAATCATAGAGTTCATACACATAATAATAATTATAATATTGGTAAAGAACTTTGAGTTTGGTTCTTCTGCCAAGTTTATATAAGCTGCACTACTCGTTATGAGGGTTATTTATTATTATATTTTACATACGTCGTATTATCATTACTACTTTTCATAGATTTCATGATCATTTTTAGATATGATACAATTTACATTTAAGATTAATTTTTTATTATTATTATTATTATTATTATTATTACTATTACATTACTACAGTAAACTGAAGTAAGGTAATTGGGTGAAGACTACGCAAATACGACAAAAGTCAGATAAACATAAAACTGATAGACAAGTCATTACGGACTGGAGATTGTCAGGTAACGTGGTGAGTTAGGCAAAAATATTTCTTGTAATTTACAAACTTGTATAGCAGTCGAATGTGTAACTTATTTACATGATATTTTCCATCACATGTTATTTACAATAAATGAACATCGACCAAACCCTACATGCTGTAGAAATATGCAACATTTATTCTTAGACCCTATAATCTGCGACAAGGGATTCGCCTCCCCATAGAAAATTGAAAGAGGGTTTATGACCGACAAATGTGGCTTAGTGTGTGGCATTTTAGACCGGCAAATGTGGTATCATCTGTTGCCACTGTATTACCTCTGACCGGGAGGTCCTATGATCCTAGCTTCCGGCTGCGCTGATCGGTAGTTTTCCGAGGTTTCTCCGATCAACACCAGGCGAAAGCCGGAGCAGTACCCTAACAAACAGGCCACTGACCGCGCGCGATCTGTCCTTCCCAATCCTTATCCTATCCTCTCCCCTTACACACACACACTAGCATGCACTACACTGCCTCACGTTGGGGGGGGGGCAGTCGGGAGCTTGGAGCTTGGTGTTCCGGTAGAGGGATACCCTCGGGGAGGGAAAAATCCCAGACCTATGTCGATGTCGGATCTCGCCAGCGTTAAAAGCAGGCAGAACGCTCACACTTACAGACATGCTGTTACGGACTAATGACTTTGGCTCTTGATTTGCCCGGAAACATTAATCAATCAGTGAATCTGTTGCAGGCGGCAGCGGCGTCGGAGGCGTCGGCCAAGCACTTGCTGGCGGCGGCGCTGGCGGCGGCGAGGGCGGCGGAGGCGTCGCGAGCGCCCGCCACGCCCCCAGCCACGCCCCCGGCCACGCCCCCGCCGCCGCGCACTCCGCCTCCTGCGACCGGCGCGGGCGCGCGCTCGGGGGCTGGGCCGCCACGCTGGTGGGTGCTCTGGATGTGTGGCCTACCCGAGGACTTGGGTTTCAATGAGTCGTTATTTCGTGTTTCCGAGCGCGCTAATTGATGTAGTGATTAGACCAGTAAGTGTAGCTTCATCATTGAAGGAGGCGGTGATACTCTTTACATATATATCGGCCTTATTTACATATCGGCTAGCAGGTTTTTCTTTACCAGGTATCTCCCAGCATCGGGACTGAACCCCAGAGTTTTAAGCTCCCGAAGTGTGTGGTGTATGTACAGCATGTAAATGTTAATGTGCGTTAGGGGGAGGATAGGACAAGGAAAGAAGAGATAAGAAAGATAGCGGTTTGTGGCTTGTCTGTTATGGTACTGCGTCGGGGTACATCTGGTGTTGATCGAAGAAATCAAGGGGGTTGATGTCAGACCCGAAAACGTGACACTTGTTTCTCTATGTAGACGCGTTGAATACGAATCTGAAGCCGCGTCACCACATTCCTTCTTTTAAATCGCAAAAAAAGCATCGTAAAATTTTATTTTTTGTTTCCGGGGGTTGTTGTCAGACACGAAGACTTGACACATATGTCACACTACGTATGCCAATGTTCTGTATCCGAAACTGAAGCCATAAATGCGGAACCATCTCCCAGTTTTTAAATCGCAAAACACCACCGTGATATTTACAATCGAAAATTTGACGGTGCTTTTCGGAAGTTAAAAAACTGGAGGGTGGTGGCGCAATTCTGGCTTCAGATTCAGGATCAGCGTGTCGACATATATAGAGAAACATGTGTCAAGTTTTCGGGTCTGAAACCTTTTTTTTGTGTGCCTGTGGAATCAGTCGATGAATTATCGGACTCACTGTATATTTAAATGAGAATACGAGAGACCGTGTGCGTATGGTTGGCGTGCGCAGAAATGGCTGTGCGGCGGCGCCGGGGGGGCGGCAGCGAGGCGGCGGGGGGGTGCGGGGCGTGCGCCCGCTGCGGCGCGTGTATGGCGTGCGGGGCCTTGCGTCGCCCCTCTCAATAAACGCGTCACACACCGTGAACACGTCTTTTTACTTCTCGCGTTTTCTTCGTAAGAAGAGAGAGTATTGTACTTGTGCGCCTGAAAACGGCGAATTTTCGGCTGAAAAGGTCTTTATTTGTGGTAGCGTTGCTCATTGGATGGAACTAGCGACATGTTTAGGAGAATCCAAAACCTGCTATTTCGCAAATTCCTGCTATTCGCAAATTCGCGTCAATTCGCGAATTTAATTACAGGATGCTAATTGTTGTAAGGTTATCGAATGTAAGGCGTCTAGTGTGTTCGCGAGAAGTATTTGGCACACAAATGCATTAGAAATGTGTAGCAGATATTCAGAGTTCATATATGTAAACAGGGGAGACCGAAAGCTGGAGTATTTTTGGGACAACACGGAAATACGTAGCGAAGCGTCAACTATGCCTTATAGTGAAGTTAGGTTAGATGGTGCCGTGAAATAACAAATATACCAATGAGGCATTGGAACTTGAAACTAAGTACCTTATCCATTTCTATACTTAGACACGTTCTTCCAGATGAATGATGACTGATTATCACATATTTATTGCTATTTTTCGATAGCTAACGTTCCTACTTTACATACCCCACTAACTTCAGTTTGTCTAATATTTACTTTATGCGGCTTTTGTCCGTAGTACGGTTGAAGGTATCCTTATTTTGAAATTTTGTCACCCTATTTTGGATAATATGCGAATGAAGCGGCTACTTCTCGAATTAACCTGATTCGGATAGTAGCCATAAGTTTCAAAGGTATCCGGAAGACGTTTAGATTTATTTCGAATTTCTGGACACGTCAACTGCCATGGTCACTATTCCCGAAGTTTAGTTCTGTTTTTTATCAGGGAAGGTGGGATGTTCTTCCCCCACTGGAGGGTGAGATCCAGCTCCGAGCTATTTGTGGGCTTACGGAGTTTCCCTCATCCGCGTATCTCCCAAAGCGAGGCATCTCCCCAGCCGGGACAAGTTTTGCGCTCACGACTGATCTCCGGACATGTGTGGTAGTGTAGTGCATGTTAGTGTGTGTGTAAGGGGTGAGGATGGGACAAGGAAGAGGAAGGATAGAACGAGCGCAGTACACAGCCCGTTTGTAGGGCACTGCTTCGGCATTCGCCTGGTGCTGATCGGAGTAACCACAAAAAACTACTAATCAGAGCCGCCGGCAACTAGAATTCTCTTCCAGGCCGCTACTGAACTCGGCCTAGCAATCTAGTCTGTAGCTATCCAGCCAGTAGATGATCGCGACCTAGCTACCTAGCTGTTCCAACTCAGCTGCTCGCGGGCGGGCACGCGGGAGCCTGCGAGCCGCCGCGGGCACTGGCGGAGACCAGCGGGCACAGACTGCTGTCAACACTTCAATTAAATATAATTTTTGCGCAAATATCTGCCTTCTGTGTATTAACAAAAAACTCAGCGTTTCATATTGAAGGCACAGGACAGCCCTCAATTTACGTTGGAATGAATTTATACAATTTATATATTTGCTACGCTCGTGGCACATACTAGAGAAGTCGCTAGCCTTTCACCACAGAGGTTCGGATTCGGTTCCCGTGAATTTCATGTGAAATTTGTTCCAACAAAACGAGTTTGGATGCTTTACAAGGGCTAGTCCAACCCCTGTGAAGTGTCCTAAACCCTACCGCTTTCCTAATTACTTCCCAATTCTGACCGCTGGGTAGACGCCGAAGCGTGTAGTTGGAGGCGCGTACGTGGAGATGCTACCTGGCAGTTCTCTTGACAGTTGACTGCGACATGACAGAAAGTTACAATGGAGAATTATTCCACAAGCGCGCAATGTAACGGAGGATTACTCCCCAGCGCAAAGCGCTCAACGCCCCTTAAGGATCTTTGAGACGCGTTGCATCAATATGGTAGACGCAACAAATTAAAAAACAAAACAAAATGAAACACTCGCTGCCGACGCCTGGCAAAATATGAGCTGTTGGGGCGCGAGTTGGCCTTGGCATTTGGTGAAGGAAGGAAGGAGGGAGGAATACTCGGAAGCAAGCCTCTAAGTTTATCAGGAAACGTACAGTTCGATTCAATATAACAACCATTATTTAGAAATAAGTTTTAGACATCTTTTTCTTAAAGCAGAGAAGTAATATCAGATGTCAATCCTTGGGCTGTTGCGATGAATACAACGTACTTCATTGTCTTGTTCTAAAGTTGTCATTGTCTTCATTCTTTGTTTTATATTCTTTTCATTGCACGGAAAAGTTGGTCACAACAATACGTTGACCCAAATAAAGATATAATCTTCGCTGCATTTTATGAAGCTTGAGAAAGACTTCCACATTCTGATATCATCGCGGTCAATAAAGAATATTAAAATGTCTGTCCTTTAGAAGTAGGGATTTCTGCAAATCTGTTCTCTCTAACTGTATCGGCGATGGTGAGACAGGAAAAGGGGTTGTGGCTTCCTCTGCCAGCCATCGCACCACTCATATTGCTTCCAAGCAAAGCAAAGCGATAGTGACAAGAGCGCTTTCCCCTCTACAACCTCCTCCTCAGCTGGCCACGAGGGCACGCGGGCGCGTCCGCGGGCGCCCGTGCCCGCGAGAGGCCCAGTTGGAACAGCCAGGTCCAGCCAGTGCTGAAGGCTCCACCACCGTCACGACTCCAACCGTAGCAGTGTAGGAACATGAGCCACCCCAACCTCAAGACCTCACTGCGCGGATGGGGGCGAAAGGTGAAAGAATAGAAGCGGGGGGCGTGGCGGGCGTCGCGAAACCTCCGCCGCCCTCGCCGCCGCCAGCGCCGCCGCCAGCAAGTGCTTCGCCGACGCCTCCACGGCGCTCGACGCCGCCGCCTGCAATGGATTGACTGGCAGTGGAGTGGAGAGTATTTCCAAAGGCCTGGAGTCAGGGGTTGAAGCGTGGCGTCGGGGTGGGGGAAGAAGTACATTGTGGGGTGGCGTGGGGAAGAAGTGAAACGTGAAGAAAAAGAGTGAGGCGAAGAGACAGGGGTGTAAAGGGTGTAGGGCCGACGCCGCTGCCGCCTGCAATGGATTGACTGACAGTGGTGTGGAGAGTATTTCCAAAGGCCTGGAGTCAGGGGTTGAAGCGTGGCGTCGGGGTGGGGGAAGAAGTACATTGTGGGGTGGCGTGGGGAAGAAGTGAAACGTGAAGAAAAAGAGTGAGGCGAAGAGACAGGGGTGTAAAGGGTGTAGGGCCGACGCCGCTGCCGCCTGCAATGGATTGACTGACAGTGGAGTGGAGAGTATTTCCAAAGGCCTGGAGTCAGGGGTTGAAGCGTGGCGTCGGGGTGGGGGAAGAAGTACATTGTGGGGTGGCGTGGGGAAGAAGTGAAACGTGAAGAAAAAGAGTGAGGCGAAGAGACAGGGGTGTAAAGGGTGTAGGGCCGACGCCGCTGCCGCCTGCAATGGATTGACTGGCAGTGGAGTGGAGAGTATTTCCAAAGGCCTGGAGTCAGGGGTTGAAGCGTGGCGTCGGGGTGGGGGAAGAAGTACATTGTGGGGTGGCGTGGGGAAGAAGTGAAACGTGAAGAAAAAGAGTGAGGCGAAGAGACAGGGGTGTAAAGGGTGTAGGGCCGACGCCGCTGCCGCCTGCAATGGATTGACTGACAGTGGAGTGAGAGTATTTCCAAAGGCCTGAGTCAGGGTTGAAGCGTGGCGTCGGGGTGGGGGAAGAAGTACATTGTGGGGTGGCGTGGGGAAGAAGTGAAACGTGAAGAAAAAGAGTGAGGCGAAGAGACAGGGGTGTAAAGGGTGTAGGGCCGACGCCGCTGCCGCCTGCAATGGATTGACGGACAGTGGAGTGGAGAGTATTTCCAAAGGCCTGGAGTCAGGGGTTGAAGCGTGGCGTCGGGGTGGGGAAGAAGTACATTGTGGGGTGGCGTGGGAAGAAGTGAAACGTGAAGAAAAGAGTGAGGCGAAGAGACAGGGTGTAAAGGGTGTAGGGCGACGCCGCTGCCGCCTGCAATGGATTGACGGACAGTGGAGTGGAGAGTATTTCCAAAGGCCTGGAGTCAGGGGTTGAAGCGTGGCGTCGGGGTGGGGGAAGAAGTACATTGTGGGGTGGCGTGGGAAGAAGTGAAACGTGAAGAAAAGAGTGAGGCGAAGAGACAGGGTGTAAAGGGTGTAGGGCCGACGCCGCTGCCGCCTGCAATGGATTGACTGGCAGTGGAGTGGAGAGTATTTCCAAAGGCCTGGGGTCAGGGGTTGAAGCGTGGCGTCGGGGTGGGGAAGAAGTACATTGTGGGGTGGCGGGGAAGAAGTGAAACGTGAAGAAAAGAGTGAGGCGAAGAGACAGGGGTGTAAAGGGTGAAGGGCCGACGCCGCTGCCGCCTGCAATGGATTGACGGACAGTGGAGTGGAGAGTATTTCCAAAGGCCTGGAGTCAGGGGTTGAAGCGTGGCGTCGGGGTGGGGGAAGAAGTACATTGTGGGGTGGCGTGGGGAAGAAGTGAAACGTGAAGAAAAAGAGTGAGGCGAAGAGACGGGTGTAAAGGGTGTAGGGCCGACGCCGCTGCCGCCTGCAATAGATTGACTGACAGTGGAGTGGAGAGTATTTCCAAAGGCCTGGAGTCAGGGGTTGAAGCGTGGCGTCGGGGTGGGGGAAGAAGTACATTGTGGGGTGGCGTGGGGAAGAAGTGAAACGTGAAGAAAAAGAGTGAGGCGAAGAGACAGGGGTGTAAAGGGTGTAGGGCCGACGCCGCTGCCGCCTGCAATGGATTGACTGACAGTGGAGTGGAGAGTTTCCAAAGGCCTGAGTCAGGGGTTGAAGCGTGGCGTCGGGGTGGGAAGAAGTACATTGTGGGGTGGCGTGGGAAGAAGTGAAACGTGAAGAAAAAGAGTGAGGCGAAGAGACAGGGTGTAAAGGGTGTAGGGCCGACGCCGCTGCCGCCTGCAATGGATTGACTGACAGTGGAGGGAGTATTTCCAAAGGCCTGGAGTCAGGGGTTGAAGCGTGGCGTCGGGGTGGGGGAAGAAGTACATTGTGGGGTGGCGTGGGGAAGAAGTGAAACGTGAAGAAAAAGAGTGAGGCGAAGAGACAGGGGTGTAAAGGGTGTAGGGCCGACGCCGCTGCCGCCTGCAATGGATTGACTGACAGTGGAGTGAGAGTATTTCCAAAGGCCTGGAGTCAGGGGTTGAAGCGTGGCGTCGGGGTGGGGAAGAAGTACATTGTGGGGTGGCGTGGGAAGAAGTGAAACGTGAAGAAAAGAGTGAGGCGAAGAGACAGGGGTGTAAAGGGTGTAGGGCGACGCCGCTGCCGCCTGCAATGGATTGACTGACAGTGGAGTGGAGAGTATTTCCAAAGGCCTGGAGTCAGGGGTTGAAGCGTGGCGTCGGGGTGGGGGAAGAAGTACATTGTGGGGTGGCGTGGGGAAGAAGTGAAACGTGAAGAAAAAGAGTGAGGCGAAGAGACAGGGTGTAAAGGGTGTAGGGCCGACGCCGCTGCCGCCTGCAATGGATTGACTGACAGTGGAGTGGAGAGTATTTCCAAAGGCCTGGAGTCAGGGGTTGAAGCGTGGCGTCGGGGTGGGGGAAGAAGTACATTGTGGGGTGGCGTGGGGAAGAAGTGAAACGTGAAGAAAAAGAGTGAGGCGAAGAGACAGGGGTGTAAAGGGTGTAGGGCCGACGCCGCTGCCGCCTGCAATGGATTGACTGACAGTGGAGTGGAGAGTATTTCCAAAGGCCTGGAGTCAGGGGTTGAAGCGTGGCGTCGGGGTGGGAAGAAGTACATGGGGGGGTGGCGTGGGGAAGAAGTGAAACGTGAAGAAAAAGAGTGAGGCGAAGAGACAGGGGTGTAAATGGTGTAGGGCGTGTTGCGAGGGAAGAAAGCTGGGCTCCTATTCATAACCGTTCGTGATCATCTCGAACGTTCGTGATTGACGTCATCACGAATGACATGCGAGTTTCCGTATTCTTAACCGATCGACTCGTCTCGAGTGGTCGTTACCGCTCATGATGTGCGAATGACATCGCGAAGGGTGGTGTGAATACTGTTTCCTCGTAGTCTACGCAATTGGACCGTTCGAGACTTCACGAATGCGAGATATCACGAATGATGTTCAGAATAGGAGCCCAGGGCATCAACCGATGTCACTGCAGTGCCTCTGACCGGAGGTCGTAGTTTCGAGTTCCGACGGAGGTAGTATTTTCGACACTAGCTTGTCAACTAGGTCGAATTCAGTCGCTGTCTTGAGGAGAATTCTAGAAGCCGGCTGCTGTGATTGGTTGTTTTCCATAGTTTCTTCGATCAACACCAGGCAAATGCCGGAGCAGTACCCTAACAAACGGACCTCGCGCCATCTTTCCTTCCCCTTATGCGTCATGTGAAATATATAAATGTTTGAATTATGTAAGCGAAAGCTGGGAGGAAAGAGGCTAAACCGAAGATCCCCTGAGTGGAAGCTATCTTGCTACTGGCCGTAGCATTTATTGGCTTCAATAAAGATCTCTTTCCAAAATTCGATCTTTCCTTCCTCTTCCGCGTCCTATCCTCAACCTTACACACATTTACACTAACATGCGCTACACTACCTCACATCCAAGGAGACAGGTCGGGAGCTTAGAGCTTGTCCTTAGCTTAAGCTTGAGCTTAGGGCTGGGGCGTTTCCTCGCTGGTGGGAGAAATCTGGTTGTGGGAAGCTCCGCTAGACGTTGTTAGGTCGACGTTGGATCTCGCCATCCAGCGTGGAAGATCAACGCCGCCTCCCGAGGCAAAATCATGCACTACATTTACGGGGACCAATGACCTTAGTAGTTGTCACGCCCAAATCACTAGCAATCGTTCAATCAATCATGCGGCGAGGGATGACGAATTGGTGAGAGAGATGAGAGATGAAGGAGCGGGGTATGAATGCCACGAAGCGAGGAGTGGCGGTACGGTGTGAATGACGGTGCGAGGAGTGAAGGACGAGAGTCCAAGGGCAGGGGCCGTAAGGGCCGCGATGGAGGAGTCGGGAGGAGGGGGCAAAGCATCATGTGCCGATTGTCGATGTTGCGAATTAATGGGAACGGAGCGAGCGATGAAGGCCATGAGAGGGCGGTGGGGCGACGGTTTGTGTCTTTTTCCACCACATTCGCGTGTACACATGAAAATAACAACAGCCCGTTAGCAAACTACGCTGTACCTCTTTTGCCGCATGGGCTAAGATGGCTGAGGAGAGCCCCGCGGCTCACCGCCAATAGCTGCACAAATATATTCAGTTTATTACTTAACGTAAAATACTCTTAAAATCTATGACGTATTATGGGGGATATGTGCAATCTGTGTTTGTTTTCTGGGGCTCTGGAAACACTACCCTTACTCTTGGCGGCGTAGCTTATGGATCCGATGAAGTAGGAGACTTGCGCTAGGGAACGTCTAGCATAAGCAAACAGCATTACATACCTCCGAGCAATGTAGACTATAAGAACTACGACCCATTGTCAGTCGTGGGAATGGGTGTATTTTATGTTACGCTTTCAATGCAACAAGTATACTGTACATAGATTATTGGAATGTTTTAAAAATGGAATTCGTTGTATTTTACTTAAGACAGTTCTCTATCGCTAATCTACTTTACTCGCCAAATTATTCGAATAAAGACGGGTTCCAAACTCAAACATTTGTATCAAGTGACAATTCCAGTCGTTGAGAATAATTATATATTGTCCCTGTGAGTATGAGGATAAGACCCCGCTCTCACTATTAGCATCGTTCTATTCTCGGAGATAAAGCGATCCGCCTGAAAATTAAAATCCTATCAGCAGCCAACTATTCAAATCGTCGGGTTTGTCGGTTGAGCCAATCAATTGCGCTCTCGGATCAAATAACTGGAATGTTGCTACATCGAACTGCCGATTAGTACTGTTCAAATTCAAATAACATTTTGACGTATCGGCGACAGAATGGAATGCATATACCTATTGAACTGAGATTCAAACAAATCTGTGATTCGTCGAATTTGTGGTAAATATTATCATTAATATTAATATTATTTAATTAATTTCCTACCCTCTACAATTAAATATCGATAAAATGGAAATAATATTAGCGGCACAATCTCTTTCCGGCAAAGATTCCATAGACTTTCAAAACATCATGTTTTGTGAATAAGGACTCCGATTCCACTTGAATTAGGTCTCAATGTTGTCATTTGAAGAATCACGTGTTACAAGCAAGAAGCGCCTTAGGGATAACAACGACACGGACTTATCCGCTCCACTGGGTGGACGAATTAAGAGCGATCTTGAAGTTCTCCTCTCAGAGTTTCGTAGGTCAATTTAAATGTAAATCTCCCGGTCCGTAACCTGTCTCTTCCTTTAGAGGGAATTTGAGCAGTCGATTACACTTTAATCTTGCTGAACGCAGGTTTAGTATTCGGCAATTTGATTAATTTTTTTATTTTCTGTGAGCTAAGGACATCGGATGACTGCGATGGGGTAAAGACTTCGTTTCGCGCCGAACGGGAGGGCAGGGATTTAGACCCCTGGAAGTCGGCATAGTTCTTTGCGAGAAGTGCACTAAGAAGATGTATTTATGATACACAATACCTATCTATATACGTAACAAACTTGTCGTTTGTTCATAAAATGACATATTACATTAACTGTAACGAATCAAAATGGTTATTTAGTCACATCATACAGTGTACTAATTGTGAAAACACATTTTTTGATAATTTTAAATAGTTTATTCTTGTAATATTTGTTCCTAAATAATAATAATAATAATAATAATAATAATAATAATAATAATAATAATAATAATAATAATGAGAGTTGAGTGTAGGTGTTCATAACAAATGAGTTTTTAAAGCGTGCGTCATTTCTCTTTTTAATTTTTCTCTTTTTGGATAAATGTTTCCTAAGCTTGGTGGGGCAACTTATTCTTTCGGTCGATTTCAATGTTCATGAACGTCTCTGAAACTTCAGAGACAATCATTAAAACAATAGATCCTACCATCTACAAAAACATTCAAGTTTCCAGGCTGCACCTAAAGAGAAGGGATTCGACTCAAAACAAGAAAGAAAAATACCACGGGAGGATACAAGAAAAAAAGAGAAGAAAGAAACCGGAAGTTGAAATTAACATGAATGAAAAAGGCATATTTGAAAATAACACAAAAATTGACCCAACCAACCATTAGAATTTTGCAATTTATTTAAAAGTTAGCCGTTTTTCTAAAGTAACATGTCCTTTTTAATACCCAAATTTCGACTCTTACACTGAAATTATCATTTTGTTCTTGGTTTTGTTGGAACGAAGATAGAAATAAACCTCACCTTGCAGTAGGGGAGACGATTGCAGAGAAAGCAAAGCGAGAATTCATTTGATTTCAAAGCGAGAATTCATTTGAAGGTAGACTATGTAGAACATGACAGGAAGTGCATGATGAAGAAACGGGATTGAAAATGACTGGGCGTTTAGGGGACAGACATTTAAGTCCGCCGTCTAACCTTACAATTTGTGGTAGATTTGTATTAATGTATTAATTTGTATCTTCAATAATGGAACTTGCAGAAAGATGCCTTATGCCTTCCTGTAGCACAGAAAGATAAGTACTATATTGTCTTTTAAAGCATTATAATGCTTGAAATTATAAATAGAATCTCAATTAGAAGCGATTTGATCATATACAGATCTTTTAGGTCATTTATTTCTCGCAAGCTGGATATATTCAGATAATGGATTTGGGGTTGATGTATGAAAATGAATTACAGGTAATGGTAAATAGGAACGACAAACTTCCAAAAGCCTTTTGGTATCGTTGAGCAATTTGGAATAATTATCTTCAATTAAACTGAATCGAACAACTTATTTTTTCTAAACACACGCACACATATGTTAATTTTCAATTGCGACATTTTGAAATTTTCACCGAATAAATTTCACTCTGCAGAAGGCGCTGACAATTAACAGCAGCGAAATATTAAGTTAGAAAAATGTTTCGTTTCTTACTGCTGTTTTTTGTTCTTAGAGAGATTTAAGCGAGATTATTTGCCTTAACTCGACGAAAGGCTATCGTTTTAGATGTTAGATGAAGCACTTTAAAAATAACATTTCATTTTGGTATCATCAATACTTGGATAATTTGTGTTGAAGTTATAATAACCGTAGGAAGCCAATCAATACAGAGCATAAGCCCACAATTTAAATACTGGGAAAATATAAGCAAAGAGTAAATCTCCAAAAGTAATTTGATGTGAGATGCAGGTGGGAGGCAGGGGGAAGGCCAGGGAGAGGCGGGTCTGCCGGGCGAGGAGACAATGTGGGAGGAACTTGATTGATTAGTGGTTCCGGACACGTCAACTGCTAAGGTCATTAGTTCCGTAAGTGTAGTAAATGTTAATGGATGTAAGTGGTGGTGATTTTCCTCCTCTGCGTCGTGATATCCGGCGCCTATACGCCGTCCAACAACGTTTTTCTCTACCAGATATCTCCCAACGACGGGGCACCTCCTCAACTGCAAGAAGCTGTATGCTCCCAACTGGCCTCCCGACATGTGCGGTACAGTAGTGCCTGTAAATGCGTGTTTAAGTAAGAGGTGAGGATAGGACAATGAAGAGGAAGGAAAGATCGCGCGCGGTCCTTGGCCCGTTTGTTAGGGTACTCCTCCGGCATTCACCTGTTGTTGATCGGAGAGAACACGTAAAACCACAGGTCAGAACAGCCGGCCGTGAGAATTTAGCCTCCAGACAGCAACTGAATTCGACCTCGCTGTCTAGCTGGTGACGAAAGTCCTGCCGCCGTTGAGACTCGAACCGCTCAGAGGCTCTGCAGTAACATCAGTTGATGCCCTAAGCCTCCTGAGTCCGTATGGATGTGTGGGGTTGACAGGGAGGGTTGGAATGGAGTTCTGGCCGGAACAGGAGCTTTTTCTTTGAATGTCAACTGCCACATATTAAAAGTTCACATCAACATATTTAGAAATTGTGCGAATTCTGATGTGTTGTAGACGTTCTTATGAGAAGAAATAAAAGAGGTCATCTTCGTCATATTTATGAAATAGATTTCTAAGCATTTAACACGTTGGCCGCCGTAATGTTATCAAATTTATTTTTCCCTCAGGTCACACGTTTATTTTATTCCTAACAGCTGCAATAGATATAATATTATATATTTAGAAAATGTAACTAATTTTCACAGATGTAACGGCCGTTTTGAAACGTGAATCAATGTTTCACCATGCGGCCGAGAATGATAACTTTACTTGGAGCCGCGGGGTGAATACGTGACCCAGAGTTATATTCTGTATAAAATAATACTAAAGAGGCTGGTTTTGAATTTGAAAGTGTATGAACCGATTGTTGATGTAATGTTATTATTTTTCGTACTCTTTATACTTCTTTTTCCTTTATAATTTTAGAATGGAATGTTAAATATCATAATTATTGTGTAAAATATGTAATATATACAGAATCATTCTATTTAGAAAAAAGTGAAATAATTGATCTAATTTAACATACAATTAAAAGAAATACATAATTTATTTTGGACTTTACCGATAGATGCTGTGTTTGACCATTTAAAAAATAATTTAAAGTCATATTTCGTATATTCAGGTAGGCCAAAAAGAATAATCAGTTCAGAAGGCCGTAGAGTATATTGCGCCATAAACATAGCATTGCAGCATGAAGGGTCTCTTTATTATATATATAATAAAATAAACGGTGCAATTTTTCAACCGTTGAAGTTATTGCAATGCAGTTTTTACCGAAGAGCCTGAAAATTGGGGCTACTTTATACGTATATTAATTTCCATTTTATCACTTGTAATTTACGAGATATTGAGGTAACTTTTTCCTTTCAAATGGAACTATAAATATTTTCGTAGTCTATCATGACGAGCGTAAAAAAGACGAATCAAATGATATACATATTTTTAGATTTTAGATAAGCATTTTTTCCAGTAATTTTGATTTTTGCGATTTGGTGTTCAACGTATTTTGTAACGCCCCGAGTTCTCGTTAGCAGGGAGAGCGACGCGTGACTTCGAGTGGTGGAATGCTACATTGTAAATATCCGTTAAATACCAGTTGCAAAAAGTCATCAAAATGACTAAAAAATGTTTAACTTATGACAATATTAATATCGTTGGATTTGTCTTTTTACGCTCCCAATGATAGACTAAAACTACAGATGCTAGAGAATGGCTTACTCTTTTTCGTAGTAAAGTTTTCTTATTTCCTTGGTGTGGGCTAGCTTTATGGTCTTTTCTATCCTCTTGTCAGCTGCCATCTATCGCCGCTCAAAATAAATTTTTTGAAGTTTACTCAATTTTTCGGTTTCCTAATGGTAGATTCGAAATATTAAACTGTCAAAAATGTCATGAGATTAAATGTAAGTTATTGAATTGTACATGAAACTTAATGTAACATTGTACATTAAAATTAACTTTATATTTGTACATTAAATTTAATGCATACGTTGAAGTTAGAGTAGATTTAATGTAAAAGAACGTTCTCCTGTTTCTCCCGTTGCCTCTCATCATTCAAATATTCATAATCACCAGTTCATCAAGATTATTCATCCGTTCCTTCCACATATATTATAAAGCTTTTACACTTGCATCCTGATGTACTTGTGTACATTAAATGAAATGTGCGTATATGATGCCTTTAATGTACATTTGTGCAATTTTTGAAAAAAACAAAAATATACTCCAAAATGAATTTGTCATCTTAAACAGCGCAATTAGCATTATTCGTACAAACGTTTAAAGATAACATTTGAAGCCGTTTTTGAGAAAATGGCGTTTGAGCGTTTCTGAAAGTACGAAATTTTGATCTCGATTTCACAGAAAAGTTTTGAGTTTGCGTGAAACCATTTAAAGACACCATCAGACATCATTTAAAGCACTGATACTCGTATATGCAATAATGCGAACAAATCATCGGTAATAAAAATATTAACGACGTGAGAGGCTGGTCAAAAATTCATTTTTGTAATTTAAAAAAATAAATCGAGCAAAATAAACTTTATGTCATCTCATAGAGTTGATTTAGCACAATCCGTACAAAAGGTTTAAAAAAATTGGAGTCTTTTTCGAGAAAATCTTGTTTTTGTTAATTTTTCATATTGCACATAATATGAAACCTACATTGCGCGAAAACTACTAAAATTAAAAAAAAAACTACATGACCTTAATGAAAGAAATAATTATTGACAATAAATTTCATTTGAAGGAAAAATCTACATCTTTTATTTTTGGTTGTTAGAAGTCTCCGAAAAAATATCCAACTTTTGCAATTATGGAGAATTCAGAGTTAACGGTAGAAATCGGACTTATACCATCCTTGTAAGTGGATTTTATTTTATTCTTACCAGAAATTTAAAGCAAAAATTGGAGCTATTTTTGAAAACATTTTGAAAGTTTTCTTAGGGCTTCATGTAAAGTACCCTCAAAAATTAATGAAAGTTTTCCAAAATCGTGGAGCTTTGAGGGAGGCCAAATCGACTGAGGTTTCATCAATTTGGAAAAAACAAAATGCTACCATGGTTTAGGCACTAGTGTTATTCACATACACCAGACAGACGAATGTTTTGCCGTCGATCGATTTTTGGATATTAAGGACCCACGAAACGGATTCTGGCTACGCCACGTGTTAGAGGATTTTTTCCTAAATATAGCAGGTAGATTTATCGACTTTTGCGTTACCAGAGCCCGGTAATAGAAGTTTTTCTGCCTAAACTTCGCCGTTTTTTGCACATTATTACATAACTTCTCTCTACTGCGTAAGCGGCGGCGTGAAAGTAAAAATATGTTTAGTTCCATTTAAAAAAATAAAGTTCAATAAAAACTAGAGGTGCTACAGAATGGCACAGACTTTCTCGTAGTAATGTTTTCTAATTTCCTTTTTGTGGACTGGTACTGCACAATCTTGCCCCTCCTTGCCTGCTGCCATCTACCGCCGCCCAAATTACATTTTTCTTAAAAATTTTCTCAACTTTTCTGTTTCGAAGTAGTAGAATTCGAGTATTAATTTAAGAATATTAAAGAATGCTAAAACCTCATTCTAAATGGCAATTTTAATTGAAAAATTTGGAGCCGTTTTTAAGAAAATGGCGTTAAGCGTTACTGTGAATGCGAAATTGGATGTTTTTTTCACAAGAATCTATTGAGTTTTCGAAAAACTTTATTTCACGTTATTTTAAGCACATGTTCTCATAAATATAATACTGCGACGTAATTGCCACTAATGTATTACCGACGCGAGAGACAAGTAAAAAAATAGATTTTTGTATTTTTTGATAAAACAAAAGAATTTAGCAATATGACGTTTATGTTATCGTATAGGGTTTGTTTGGCACTAACCGTACAAAAAAATTAAAAAATCTGGAGGCGTCTTTAGAAAATCTTGTTTTTGTTATTTTTTAAAATTTCAAATATTGCACACACTATTGCACGAAAACTACTAACATTTTAAGAAAATGGACATGACCGTTATGAAAGAACAATTAATGGACAACAAATTTCATTTTAAGGGAAAATTTCTGTTTTCAATTTTGTATTTGTAGGAAGACAACGAAAAAATTCAAATTTTCGCAATTTTTTAAAATTCAGAGTCAACCGTTAAAATAGGACCTATGCCATATTCAAAAGGTATTTTAATCTATTCTTACAAGAAATTAAAAGAAACAATTTGGAACTGTTTTCGAGAAAATTTTGAGAATGTCCCCATGGCTTCATGTAAAGCACCCCCAAAGATGTTAAAAATGTTTTTCAAAATCTCAAAGCTTTAACTAGATCCAGACAATTAAGGGTTTCTTCAATTTGGAAAAGTTCGTACGTGTGTTTAGGTGCTAGTAGTGTTCACAGACGGACGGACAGACACATGGACAGACAGACAGACGTTTTGAAAACAACCCCTTTTTCGATATCAGGGGACCCCAAAACGTGTATTCCCGTTAAAATCTGGAAATCGATTTTCCGCAGCATTGAGCCATTCCACGTGAAATCGCACAAGAGTTGACACGAGATTTTTAAAAATGAACGATATTTTTTTCTTAAATCTAGACATAAAAAAAGAATTTTTTTTATTTGCCTGAAAATGTATTTTTTTGTGTAGTTATTCTATATTAAATTTTGGAATTTACGCGTACTTCACAAAATATTTTCAATTTTTGCTGCAAATGTACTTTATATAAAAATTCCTGATTCGTTTTATTTCATACATGGGGGAAACCGTATTCATACCACCCTTCGCGATGTCATTCGCACATCATGAGCGGTAACGACCACTCAAGACGAGTCGAGCGGTTAAGAATACAGAAGCTCGCATGTCATTCGGTATGACGTCAATCACGAACGTTCGAGATGATCACGAACGGTTAAGAATAGGAGCCCTGAAAGTAAATTAGGTATGGCATTAGAACTGTACATTGTTTCGAAAGTTCAGAAATTCTAAGATAAGCGAGTACAAATATTTGAAGTACGTAATGAGGGACCAGAAAAATTTCAAAATATCAGTCATAACGTGAGTCAAGAATCTGTCCTTTAATAACCAAACACAATCGTTAAGTTTTACCACCTCAAGAAGAACTTAATTTACTGCTTCATCCAAAGAAACCCTTCGCCAGTAACGCAAGAAACGCGTCTGTTGCTGCAATCTACTGCACACTGATGCGTAAAAACTTAATATATCTTAAAGTTAATAAGGTTCCACTTTGATTTTTTCTGGAGTTGTCAACAATAATTTAGTGCGTTTATTAATATTTTTTTTTAAAAAGTTAGCTCATCGAGTTTAGAAAAAATTTCAAATTTTAAAAAAATTTATATTTTAGGAAATTCAATATTTTGCAAATTCTAAAACATTAAACATGTTTGTAAGTTTTGAATGAAATTTGAAGTGAGTTTCTATAATTAATGTATTTGTATATGTGATATTTTTAAGTTAGAGATGCACGTCATTTTTACCAAATTTCGTCATGCAATATTTCCGAAAATAATAAGGTTAAAAAAATAAAAATACACGTGTTAACTTATCTGATCCATATAATAAATAGAGAAAAATAAAAAATTAAAAATATGAAGCTGAAATTTTGGCCTTTTTGTGCGATTTGACGTGGAATGACTCCATTACATAACTTTCTTTATACTACGTAATATTTTACGTATATATACGTATTTTATATACGTATGCACAAGAAAAAATTATAAAATGAAGCTCAATATCTCGAAAAATAACGTGATAAAATGGAAACAAACATATGCATCAGTTAGCCGCCTTCCTTTACACACTTCGTGAAAACTGCATTGCAATAACTTCAAACGTTCAAAAATTACAAGAAGTGCTAAAGTTACTCTTCAAAAGTTAATTAAATTAAACTTCATTGATCATTTGTCACTAGTTTATTACCAGATATACAAGCATTCCATTGCAGTACATAGATCACACGTCAGTGAACAATCGCCGCGGTTCGTCTACCGAAGGAATGCCACCGATTGGCAAATTTTCGGAGCTGTCCGTTTCTTCAAAGGCCTTGCCTGCTCTGAGCAGCGCCGTGACGTATTTCCCATTCTGTGCGATGAAGTTTGCACACGCTCTCGAGGTGGAGGTGAAGTCGCGTTCATATTTTTCAGCGCCGAGGGAATTCAAAACAAATATTTCTGAAAATTATACAGATCGCAGATAAATTTTAGGTAGCATATCGGGAACCATTCATTATAGCATTGTACAGAAAATCGGTTTAGGCTTTGGAGTGGCTATTCTACTTCAAAATACCTTCTCTTGGACGTTGTAACGCAACGTTTAACATCTGCAGTTTCAGGAAGCAAGTAATCGAGGGCGATATTCCATTTTTGAACAAAATCGCATTACTTCAGTATTCAGTTCATTCCTTTCCTGTGTATTTCGTCTCAACGGCCACCGTACATCGTTCGATATTGTTTAAGAGCCCAGTGGCTTACCATTCACAAATTTCTGCCGCGCTTCGCCCCTGCATCCTTAGCGCGGTGGAAGGTCTACTAAATTCTCAGCAGCGGCGCTTCTGTTAATGCCGGAGAACTCTTGAGGTGACCCCTGCTTCCCCTTTTTGGTAATACAATAGAAGAACTTCTGTATTAGAAGATTATTTTTCGCAGCCTCCGACACAGAACCCCGCACTTCACCGCGTCGCGTACTGTACGGGCGTGTTCCCCTACTCATCTTCCTCTTGAACTTTGGCACAAGCCTCCAGCAGCGCGAGTGCGGTGTGCTCATTTCCGGTGACGGAGCTCTCATTCAATAGCAGTGAGCTCAGTCTGTGCATTAAGAGCTTCATTTCTTAGTTTCTGTAATGGCTTCTGCATTGGAAGCTTTCCTCTTCGCAGCCTCCCGCCACAGCAGCCGCCGCACTTCACCCGTCGTCGCGTACTGTACGGGCGTGTTCCCGTAGTCATCTTTCTCGTGGACGTCGGCGCCCGCCTCCAGCAGCGCGAGTGCGGTGTGCTCGTTCCCGGCGACGGCGCTTTCATTCAATAGCAGTGAGCTCAGTCTGTGCATTAAGAGCTTCATTTCTTAGTTTCTGTAATGGCTTCTGCATTAGAAGCCTTCCTCTTCGCAGCCTCCCGCCACAGCAGCCGCCGCACTTCACCCGTCGTCGCGTACTGTACGGGCGTGTTCCCGTAGTCATCTTTCCTCTTGGACGTCAGCGCCCGCCTCCAGCAGCGCGAGTGCGGTGTGCTTGTTCCCGGCGACGGCGCTTTCATTCAATAGCAGTGAGCTCAGTCTGCGCATTAAGAGCTTCATTTCTTAGTTTCTGTAATGGCTTCTGCATTAGAAGCCTTCCTCTTCGCAGCCTCCCGCCACAGCAGCCGCCGCAATTCGCCCGTCGTCGCGTACTGTACGGGCGTGTTCCCGTAGTCATCTTTCTCTTGGACGTCGGCACTAGCATCCAACAGAGAGAGTGCGGTGCGCTCCTTCCCGGAGTCGGTGTTCTCATTCAATAGCAGTCAGATCAGTCTATGCATTAAGAGCTTCATTTCTTAGTTTCTGTAATGACTTCTGCATTGGAAGCTTTCCTCTTCGCAGCCTCCCGCCACAGCAACCGCCGCACTTCACCTGTCGTCGCGTACTGTACGGGCGTGTTCCCGTAGTCATCTTTCTCTTGGACGTCGGCGCCCGCCTCCAGCAGCGCGAGGCTGTGTGCTCGTTCCCGGCGACGGCGCTTTCATTCAATAGCAGTGAGCTCAGTCTGTGCATTAAGAGCTTCATTTCTTAGTTTCTGTAATGCTTCTGCATTAGAAGCCTTCCTCTTCGCGCCTCCCGCCACAGCAGCCGCCGCACTTCCCGTCGTCGCGTACTGTACGGGCGTGTTCCCGTAGTCATCTTTCTCTTGGACGTCGGCGCCCGCCTCCAGCAGCGCGAGTGCTGTGTGCTCGTTCCCGGCGACGGCGCTTTCATTCAATAGCAGTGAGCTCAGTCTGTGCATTAAGAGCTTCATTTCTTAGTTTCTGTAATGGCTTCTGCATTAGAAGCCTTCCTCTTCGCAGCCTCCCGCCACAGCAGCCGCCGCACTTCACCCGTCGTCGCGTACTGTACGGGCGTGTTCCCGTAGTCATCTTTCTCTTGGACGTCAGCGCCCGCCTCCAGCAGCGCGAGTGCGGTGTGCTGTTTCCGGCGACGGCGCTCTCATTCAATAGCAGTCAGCTCAGTCTGTGCATTAAGAGCTTCATTTCTTAGTTTCTGTAATAGCTTCTGCATTGGAAGCTTTCCTCCGCGTACTGTACGGGCGTGTTCCCGTAGTCATCTTTCTCTTGGACGTCGGCGCCCGCCTCCAGCAGCGCGAGTGCTGTGTGCTGTTCCCGGCGACGGCGCTCTCATTCAATAGCAGTCAGCTCAGTCTGTGCATTAAGAGCTTCATTTCTTAGTTTCTGTAATGGCTTCTGCATTGGAAGCTTTCCTCTTCGCAGCCTCCCGCCACAGCAGCCGCCGCACTTCGCCCGTCGTCGCGTACTGTACGGGCGTGTTCCCGTAGTCATCTTTCTCTTGGACGTCGGCGCCCGCCTCCAGCAGCGCGAGCGCTGTGTGCTCGTTCCCGGCGACGGCGCTTTCATTCAATAGCAGTGAGCTCAGTCTGTGCATTAAGAGCTTCATTTCTTAGTTTCTGTAATGGCTTCTGCATTAGAAGCCTTCCTCTTCGCAGCCTCCCGCCACAGCAGCCGCCGCACTTCACCCGTCGTCGCGTACTGTACGGGCGTGTTCCCGTAGTCATCTTTCTCTTGGACGTCAGCGCCCGCCTCCAGCAGCGCGAGTGCTGTGTGCTGTTTCCGGCGACGGCGCTCTCATTCAATAGCAGTCAGCTCAGTCTGTGCATTAAGAGCTTCATTTCTTAGTTTCTGTAATGGCTTCTGCATTAGAAGCCTTCCTCTTCGCAGCCTCCCGCCACAGCAGCCGCCGCACTTCACCCGTCGTCGCGTACTGTACGGGCGTGTTCCCGTAGTCATCTTTCTCTTGGACGTCAGCGCCCGCCTCCAGCAGCGCGAGTGCTGTGTGCTCGTTCCCGGCGACGGCGCTTCATTCAATAGCAGTCAGCTCAGTCTGTGCATTAAGAGCTTCATTTCTTAGTTTCTGTAATGGCTTCTGCATTAGAAGCCTTCCTCTTCGCAGCCTCCCGCCACAGCAGCCGCCGCACTTCACCCGTCGTCGCGTACTGTACGGGCGTGTTCCCGTAGTCATCTTTCTCTTGGACGTCGGCGCCCGCCTCCAGCAGCGCGAGTGCTGTGTGCTCGTTCCCGGCGACGGCGCTTTCATTCAATAGCAGTGAGCTCAGTCTGTGCATTAAGAGCTTCATTTCTTAGTTTCTGTAATGGCTTCTGCATTAGAAGCCTTCCTCTTCGCAGCCTCCCGCCACAGCAGCCGCCGTACTTCACCCGTCGTCGCGTACTGTACGGGCGTGTTCCCGTAGTCATCTTTCTCTTGGACGTCAGCGCCCGCCTCCAGCAGCGCGAGTGCTGTGTGCTGTTTCCGGCGACGGCGCTCTCATTCAATAGCAGTCAGCTCAGTCTGTGCATTAAGAGCTTCATTTCTTAGTTTCTGTAATGGCTTCTGCATTAGAAGCCTTCCTCTTCGCAGCCTCCCGCCACAGCAGCCGCCGCACTTCACCCGTCGTCGCGTACTGTACGGGCGTGTTCCCGTAGTCATCTTTCTCTTGGACGTCAGCGCCCGCCTCCAGCAGCGCGAGTGCTGTGTGCTGTTTCCGGCGACGGCGCTCATTCAATAGCAGTCGCTCAGTCTGTGCATTAAGAGCTTCATTTCTTAGTTTCTGTAATGGCTTCTGCATTGAAGCCTTCCTCTCGCAGCCTCCCGCCACAGCAGCCGCCGCACTTCACCCGTCGTCGCGTACTGTACGGGCGTGTTCCCGTAGTCATCTTTCTCTTGGACGTCAGCGCCCGCCTCCAGCAGCGCGAGTGCTGTGTGCTCGTTCCGGCGACGGCGCTTCATTCAATAGCAGTGAGCTCAGTCTATGCATTAAGAGCTTCATTTCTAGTTTCTGTAATGGCTTCTGCATTAGAAGCCTTCCTCTTCGCAGCCTCCCGCCACAGCAGCCGCCGCACTTCACCCGTCGTCGCGTACTGTACGGGCGTGTTCCCGTAGTCATCTTTCTCTTGGACGTCAGCGCCCGCCTCCAGCAGCGCGAGCGCTGTGTGCTCGTTCCCGGCGACGGCGCTCTCGTGTAGGGGCGTGCGGCCGTGCTTATCACGCGCGCCCACGCGCGCCCCCCGCTCAGCCGCGGGCGGCCGCGTCGCCGTCGCGCCGCCCGGCCGCCCAGTGCAGCGCCGTGCGCGCGTCGGTCGTCGTCGCGTGCACGTCGGCGCCATGTTGGAGCAGCAGCAGCGCCGCGCGGCCGTCCCGCGAAGCGCCGCCAGGTGCAGTGGCGTGCTGCCGCCCAGGCTTGTGGCGCGAGGGTCGGCGCCGTGGTCCAGGAGCACCCGCAACACCTCTGCGGTGACAACGACATTCTACAATTTACAGGAAATATCTACTCTCAACCATGAAGGAATTACATGGGTGAGCTACTTCGGCACACTGAGTTTTGCTCGTTCGGCGCAACACCAGTTTACGTCACGAACCACGAAGCCACAAGACGTCGTTTGAAAAGCCAGATCAGACGCTGGTCACAATATTGCATGGAGATCAATATTTTTTTTTAATTTTTTAATTTGTTGCGTCAACACCTTGACGCAACGCGTCTCTAAGCCCCTTAAGGGGCGTTGAGCACTTTGCACTGGGAGTAATCCTCCATTAATGTGCTTTTACTTTTAATATTTGTCAAGTCTCGTCACGTCGCAGTCAGTCAGTGCCTTTTATCCCTTCGGCCAGGGGCTCGACGCCGTTAGATCCCGGGCTTCCTGGCCGGTAACCCAACCACGAACCCGCGAGTCTCGAATGCGCTTAACCTTCGGGACTTCACGGAGCGTAGTAATCGCATTGGGCTAGCGCCGCCGGCTTAAATAAGAAACATACAATAGAAACGGTACGATAAAATTACGATTATTAACCTAAATAACAGGAGGTGTAATTGAAATAAAACATGAAATGTTTTTAAAACCTTGTTCTTATATCTGTTTCAATGACTTGTAACAAGGTGATACTTTTGTTATGTAGCTGGATTGTGCGCTAGATCTTGTGACGCGAATGGCGCCTGAAGTTCATTGGCTGAAGTTAAATACAATGCCGAATAGCTCATCCATGTCATTCCATCATTGTCTAAACTTTAGGAATAAACTTCTGGTGGAAAGTGAGAAAAATTATCGAACGTTGATGAAACATAGAAAGTTGCCTGCTCTAATAGACAGTTCTATATGATCGTGAGTGGCAAATAAATGTAAATATTTATGTACGTTTACATTACACTTTCTTTCACACTTATTTAGAGGCTTATCTACGGCTTGTCAGACATAACACGTGCCATTGTCGCCCCTCAAAAGTGGCGCTGTTTAGAGTATTTGTATTTAGACATTTGATGTCCCGTAAAGGGCAATTAGAATCGGTGACATTAGATTTCAGAAATCCTAGTCGGTCACCCAACCATGATCCCGCGATATCTCGAACGACGCTGGTTTCGCGGTCGTGCCCTTGAAGCAGAACCATCCCAGCATTCATCTGTATGACTGAAGGAAATCTATAAAACCCCAGTCGGAATGGCCAGGACGGAGATTGAACCCGGACCTCCTGAATGCGAAGTCAGCGCGCTACGCCCTGAGCCACTTCCCTCGGTCTGTTCAGGCTGTACCCGCTGAAACAAATAACAAAAATCATAATTTGGAATATTCTGACATCGGCGCTAAATCTATACTTGCCATGGGCGCCTGATTACCTACGTACGCCTCTGCACTTTTTACCGTATCAAATAGGGTATTTTTGCCCATAACCGAAACATATTTTAGTTGTTATAGGTTTTCAGATTTTTGCTCATTAATGTAATTATTGGTGATGTATTTGTCTAGTCGAACATCACCTGTGATAAATTGACCTAACGCCAAATTAAGCAATTAACTATTTTCTCTCTTTTCAAATGAGTTTATTCTCAACGTTTTGGTGTTGAGTTTAGAAACATCCTGCAAGCCGATATACGTGACAGGTATCGTAACATGGAGAACGATACGTTGCCATCGCTCGTTGTACCGCACCTTCCGAGTCCTTGGTGGCTGCGACGTGCAGGGGTGTCCAGCCGTAAGCCTCTCTGACGTGGACGTTGGCGCCGCTGCTTAGCAGCAGCGTCACCACGGCGGCCGACCCGCTGCGGCCACACAAGAACACGAGTCAGGTGGTCGGCCCGGTCGCTAAGGCAGTAGTGTCGTAATGATCTCGGACCGAAGGGTCGCGGGTTCGAGTCCCGCCTCGGGCATGGTTGTATTTGTGTTCGTCCTTTCACCCCTTATCATCACCATTAAGTATTAAATCCTATAAAATTAGTTAGTAGTAAGATACAAGAAGTGAGAGGTTGTATGCTCAAACGTGAATGCTTACAAAATTATTTATTACAAATAAAAAATATTCAAACCCCTGAAAGGCAAAACTGCCGAACAGGAAGAAAAAAATAAAGGAATAAATAAAAACGAGTCAGATACTTAGAGCAGCATTTTATCGGTCGCTGGACGCGGCGAAAAATATCTCACGACCGGCTTGTCCAACTGACGGCCCGCTGTGTCATTTATTGTGGCTCGCGAATGATCAGGTTTTGCGGGAACATTATGCACCCAGCACACGCGCCCTGATTGTGTAAACACCCCGTAATGTGAAAAAAAATAAGCTTAGATTAAAGGACGTTTTGTAATAAATTCAGATATTCAAAATCATCCTAATGTGTTTCACTGTGATATGCTTGGTAAGGCTTGATATCATGCAAGATCTTGCATAGTCATCGCTCACAGTCCTGCAACGGTCTTTGATGACGTGCTTCATGATTTACGTACTTTGTACACTAACAAACCCGTTATTTCATGCAATCCATGTTGCGAACTACATTAGTATATTGACGGATAAATAATAGATTCAAACCAAGATCAACTAAATATTTCCAGAAAATTAAAGCCATTCCAGACGAATAACTTGAGTTTAAAAGAAATCATTCAACCACACACCAACTCTTCCGCATTACTGAATTTATTACACATAGCTTTCATGAGAAGTACACCTTCCGACTATTCCTTGATGTAGTCCAGACATGATTAATACATAAATTAACGTTTTGGCATACCTCAATAACTATTAATATCATTGAAAATTTCCTAACAAACGAGAAATTTAGTGTTAAAATTAACTGTTTCATCAAATCCGAAATCAATAAATTCAGGAGTACCACAGGGCTCAGAACTTTTCCCTGTATTGTCTAATGTATACATATATGATATGCCAAAGTTCAGCGGTACCAAATCAGCACTATATGCTGATGACACTGCTTTGATTACTTCACATAGTTATATAAATAAATTTTATAATATAAAAAAGAGTTTATGTGAATTTCTAAACAAGAACTGAACATGGCGAATAAAAATCCACATCAACAAATCGGAAGCTAAAATGTTTACTTTATTTCGATATTAATTTTCTCCCCATTTAAAACTCAAAGGATGTAGTGTATATTGGACAAAAATTAATATTCCAGTAAAATATCTTGGTGTTCTCTTAGATCAAAAACTAACATGGTCATCTCATATTCAGGAAATAGCTTATAAAACCTATACCAAATTTCAAAATTATATCCTTAATAAACTTCAAATCTTCCATTAAAATAGAATGTGGTTTAATTTAAATAATTTAAAAATTAAAATCGGCCCCAAGCTATTTGAAAAATTACAAGTAATTGAAAATAAATGTCTACTGAAAATTATTTAAGCTCATTTCATCCAAACACGCATATTCATAAAGAACTACAAATTGAACCTCTTGAACAAAACATAAAATATCTTACCACAAACTTCAACTCCAATCTCTCAGCGTCACCTTGAACTAATATATTCAGATTAGGTATAGAAAACCAAATTGTCATATGCGTTTACGATACCCAAAGGCTCCTACCACCATGAACATTCAATGAACTCGAAAAATAAAATCACAAATTATATTAAAGTTAACTGAATGGTTAAAATAATAATAATAATAATAATAATAATAATAATAATAATAATAATAAATATTATATTGAAACTCCCTGTAAAACATTAATTTGAACAAGAAGAATAAAGATTTTAAAAAAATCCATAGAGAAGTAGAAATTGAAAAAAACAATATTTTTATAGTTTTAAAATCGACAAGTACTTCTTTTTAAATATTTGTAATGCTTCATCTTTTCATAATTTTAATTTAGTTAAAAATCACATAATCGCATGTCATTGCATTTCCCAAAAACTGTATTTCACCTCCCTTAAATAATAATTTATTATTTACTTTCAAGATATATATTTTATCACTCTTGTTCTTACACATATATTCATTATAATCAGTAATTTTCATGAATAATATACTTTCCCGTTATTTTGAACTAAGACAGGAAATGTATTATGTATTATCTTAATTTACCTCTGTAATTTTCCAAATATTTTGTTGTATGCATGTTTTTGACAGTTTAGGTCGACTGTCTGAGGTAAGAGTGTAGGGGTAAAAAGAGATGTAGCGAATATGGTGTATTCTCTTCACTGCAACTAGCAAACTTCGCCTGCCTGGGGTTTTCTTCGTTTACTTTTAAAGGAAAGCTACAGTTCTAATTTTGTTTCGACCGCGAATCGAACTTGAGATCACATCCCGGGAAGCTAGGACGCCGACCATGAGCCATCCAAGAGGCTCACAAGATGTATAATAAATATTATTTTAACTCCTGAAAAATAATGAATATTGAACAGGAAATAAATATAAAAAATAGCATTCCCAATGGAAGGGTTGAATAGAATGAAGGGACAGGAAGTGCGGATGTGTCTACCTGAAGGCAGCTAGGTGCAGTGCGGCGTTGCCGTCTACGTCTCGTGCGTTGGTGTCCGCTCCGCTCTTCAGCAACAGCGCCACCACGTCAGCGGCTGCCACGCTGGCCGCGCGGTGCAGCACCTACAATAGTCATTTACGCACCAAGGCCGTTATAAGGCAAGAAAACGCCCCAAGGCCAACCCGTGTTTTGCCAACCGTTCCGATGCGATACCAACTTATTTAATCGAGACACTGAGAGATAAAGCGATTGTATTTTTCTAGACATACCTAGAAAATATATTTCGTTACGAAATTGAGTAACGAATAAAATTCGAAATAACGAATATAATATAAGGAATTAAAATACCTTTTGGGAGACAAAACAATTTGCAGTTTGGAAGATTTCAAAAAAGCTTATTCAACTGTCATCCGTGATTTAGAGGCAGAACTACATGGAGCAAGGATACAAAACAGGGCATCGAAGGATTTGACAAGTGTTTGAACGTACGGGGAGACAATGTGAAAATGCAATGTGTGTACATGTGTTTGTACAATAAATCATTGTCCAAAATGTTTGATTATTGGTCTTTGAATTCGTCAAAGGCACGGCTTTCTGGATGGCCCTCGTGTCTTCATCGTCACCTATACATAATAGTAAATTATGCAACTTGTTTAAAAATGTAGCTCTATTACATGAGTATATATTTTGAAAACGAGCGATGTTAGACGCAAGTTTTCAAAATGGTAAGAATGCAATAAAGAAACATTATATAGAACTTGCATACGTTATTGTTTGTATAACAACATTAAAATTGTACAAGAGAATCTAACTTAATTTTTCGACAGAACGTTGTGTTGGCACAGGAATTGACATCTGCAAGAAACAAACTGTGGTCCGCTTTTCGGTTTACCGCTCCTTCCCCACGGATATCTCATTGCAATAGGTTGAATAGATGATGACTAGGCCTCGAATTTTTGGCACAAAAAAGTGATAATTTAGTCACCTAAAATATGTAAGAAATTAGAAAATTAGGCACTATTAAGCACGAAAAGTTATATTTTAGATCCTTAAAATACAATGCAAAATGATTAAATGAGGCATTTAAAAATCATTAGACACGAAAAGTTATATTTCTGACATCTAAAACTGACCACAAAACGATTAATTGAGGTACTTTTATTATTCAGAAAAGTCAAGTATATTTACATTTATGAGAGCGATACAAGCGTATTATTTTATTTACTTACATAATTCAATAGCACAGAGTACAATGAAGATTCGATTCAAATCTCCCCCCAGAAGAAAACTTTAAATGACTTTATAATTTCTTGGGGTTCAAGTCCTGGGTTTGTTTTGTAAGGTTTGCCTTTCCAACAGTAGACTTTCGTTTGACCTTTCATCGCTTGTATTGCAAAGACGACGCGCCGCGGCGATAAGTTTCAACCTGTCAACAGTGCAGTTGCGCCGGAAATTGGTGCAATTGCCTAAGAAATGCTTGATGATAGGAGACGAGCGTGAAACGCCCTCTTTATATTGACAGAGCTCCATATCTTCGTTGGGTTGGGTGAGAGATTTCGATGCTTAGTGGATTGTGTATTCAATTCGAAATTCACGTTTCGGAAAATTCGGGAAAGTATTTGCGTTTTGGTGTGACAAATTCAAAAACTGAGTCATGAAAATATGACAATTCTTCAAAATTACTTGTTTTAGACAAAATATATCAAAATAGGCATCAACCGCTCCTTTAGGACATTTTCAGCACTGTTAGATGCTCTCAGTAGATCTATTTTTTCATGTTTCATTAACATTTGCAATGCTTTTTCACAACCTTCTAAAGGAACTAAATAGGCATTTGTCTCAAAAGCCGAAGTCTAGTGATGACGCAATAATCCGTACCGTAAAAAAATACATCATAATGCCATAATGCAAATATGTCACAAAATGTGTGGTCAATTGTCACGTTAGGAACAATTTCTTGTAACAAAAAGGTCATTTATAATGCTGGAAAACAAAAATCACTTATTCATTCCAGATATGGCAATAAAGTATAAATAGGCATCATAATAAAAAAAACTACTGCGAAGGAAAATGGTTTCGTCGAGCAGGGCCGTTTTTACCTACAAAGAAAACAAACAGTTTCTGAGGGACCCCGATCCATGGTGATCCATCTTCAGGAAAACAACAACAAAATATTCGAAAAAAGAGCCATAAAAAGAGTTTGTACCAGTAAAACAATTGTTAATAAAATAGTTTACTGTTTTTCTGTAATTATTAGTGTTTTTCAAAAATGGCTTAACCTTTTTCTTTAAATTTATTGTAAGAATGGAGTGAAATACCATTATATATTGGCATAGGTCACATTATCACAGTTTGAGTTTTCCAAAACTGTAAAAGTCTAAAATTTTTGTCACAATTTTGTTACAATTTTTGTTACAATTTTGTTAGAGGCCACCATTTTCGCTTTTTCTCTTATTTCTGGAGGCGCCAACTCATCCTCTAATTCGCTAGACATTTCAAACTAAAGAGTTGGACGGTTTTTAAGGACAAACACACGGCAGCAACACATAAAACAACTTGCGTTCTGATCTTAACGCGACTCAAATGTTCCCTCTACCACTACCACTGTGCTAGTCAAATAGGATGAATGTGAAATTACGATCCAATTTATTTTGAATAATATTTCACGTAAAAATCATCGATAATAATATAAATTAAAACTGATAAACAATATAATATTAAATAGAATTTTAATGTACACAATCGAACAAAACATTTACTAGAATGATTCTCAATAATGAAGTGTCTATACTTGGTTTGTAAACTTCTCTGTGATTGGACAAGAACGTGTATTGTAATGAAATCTGTATCGTAATGAGTATCATTATGCAACGGGTTGCAGTTATCAAATGACGGAATTATGGAATGGGAGTAGAATAGTATATTCTGCAACAAGTGTAGAATGATGGCTATTATTCACGAGTGGATGTTTCCGACGCGAGCGACGTAGGAGCGAGTGTCGGAATTTCCACGAGTGAATAATAGCCATTCTACGCAAGTAGAGGACTATACTATCTCTACGACTTTGATATTGAAGTTTTAAAAATTCGAAATGATAACATGTGATACAAAGTGGCCACAATTATGTGAACCCGCATAGTGTTTCGTGGTTCACCTGTCTTACGATAGTTGCGGAAGAGCACGCAGCGCCTCTGTAGGCGACTGCGAGAACCCTAAGTCGTTGTGTAATGAACTAGGACGAATGCGATTGGTCGACAGGTGTGTTAGAATAATATTCTCGCACGGCTTGTGGAATTGGCATGATTACTGCATCCGATAACATGGAGAAATGAACACATTCTGCTATAGTCGTAGAGAAAATCATTCTCTTCTTAATAGAAAATTATGTCAATGATTAATCAAAGTCGTAGACAAAGTAGAGTCTTCTACTTGCGTAGAATGGTTATTATTCACTCGTGGAAATTCCGACACTCGCTCCTACATCGCTCGCGTCGGAAACATCCACTCGTGAATAATAGCCATCATTCTACGCTCGTTGCAGAATATACTATTCTACTCCCATTTCATAATTCCGTCATTTGATAACTGCAACCCGTTGCATAATGATACTCATCACGATGTGAAGGTTGTTTTTCGGGAGCGTGTGTCAAAAGAAATCTGTGGTGGCGGCCCGGGCCGTGTCGCGATCCGCTGCCGCCTCCGCGTGCACGCGGGCGTTCGGTCGCACCGTCCAGCCGTAGTTGTTCTGGCGTGCACGTCCACGCCCCCCCGGAGCAGCTCCTTCACCACGCCCGTGGCGCCCGCCTCCGCCGCCAGGCCGTGCGCGCGTCGCGCTCCAGGACGTCGGCGCCGCTCTCCTGCAGGAGGGCCACCACCTGCGCGGATTCAAACAGACAGAAAACGACTGAATTGGTTGATTGATTGATTCGTGTTTCCGGTCGCAACAAGTGTTAGGGTCATTTGTCCCATGTGGTAGATGGTTTTTCCCATGTGGAGGTGGCGGTTATCTCTAGCTGGATGGTGAAATATTGTACCAACCGACACATGGGCTTGCGGGATTTTCCCCTACCAGGGAACTCCCACCAGCGGGGCACCGCCCCAGCCGGGACAAGCTCTCAGCACCCGACCGGCCTCACAGAATATGTGGTAGTGTAGTGCATGTTAGTGTAAGTGTGTGTGTGTGTAAGGGCAGAGGATAGGACAAGGAAGAGGAAGGAAAGATCGCGCGCGGTCCGTGGCCCGTTTGTTAGGGTACTGCTTTGGATTGGTCTGGTGCTGATCGGAGAAACCACGGGAAACTATCGATCTAGAGCAGTCCGGCACTAAAATTATTCTGAATAGCTAGGAAGCTGCGATCTCTTACTTATCTACCTAGCTAGTCGGCAAAATCCTGCTACCGGCACCCGCCGGTAGGCCGTTTATTTCTGGCACCCTACGACCTTTTCAGAGGCACAGTAGTGACATCGATTGATGCCATTAGGGGCGGGAAAAACGCGTTGAGTTCCGATCGTTCTCGGCGGCGAGACCAGGCGTGCCGCTACTACTGGTTCCGATAGTCTCAGGTCCGACACTGCCATTATCGAGAACGACCGATACTGAGACTTGATCTGTCATCGGGGTGCTCAGACCGCGTCGAATGAATGCTTGGAGACGCAACCGAATCTCTCACCGCCGTTTATCGCTCAAAGTGGAGGCCGCAGGCAGGCGACTCCACGTCTCGGAGCGCGGTCTACGCAAGGCGGTCTGCGCGTTTACTGTGTGCCGCGGCTTCGGAGCAAATGAAGAGAACAATGAAAGCTTTCATTTGCCTTTGAATGGCGCCCTAACACAGAAGAAATCTAAGAAGATGGAGAAAAAATCTCAAAAGAATAGGGATAAGGGCAACATGCTTCTCACTTTATGAAATTCTAAAAGCTTTCTTCAGTTTTGAGAACTTTTTATGTAAATGACCATCTTTTTTCCGCAGGAAAACAAGAAAACATTACATTTTCAGATGTTTTTGCAAACTTCACTTCTTTTATCGACGGTTTATGAAATATTGGAAAACGAGTAATCGCGAAAACTAAAGAGAAATTCGAAAAAATTGAAGTGATATTTTTATTATTGACCTCAATAAATAATCGTAATAACGTTTTCAATCTACAACGGAATGAGGGCTTACCCTAGAATTAATTTTCACAAATTTGTTGAATAAAGTATCATTTTAATTTAATTCAGAGACGCTTCTAATAATTAAGTGGTACCACAAAAAAACATTTTTTACGCTTTCATTTGAGCAGCATCTTATCAATACGTTACTTTATCCAGAATGGTAGAATAAAAAAGAATTTAAAAAGATTCCTATTTATATGTTTCAATCACTGTATTTATTATTATTATTATTATTATTATTATTATTATTATTATTATTATTATTATTATTATTATCCATTAGCTAGCTTATTTCTTACGGTCTCTTTGGTTACCGAGCCCATGTCGCATCTTACACATGAAACAACGAAACTACAGCAAACAGCACAGTGTGACCGCTGAGACTGACGATACTGGCGAGAACAGCCGAGAATGGAGCGGTTCCGATAGTTCCAGTTCTTGAGGGAGAGCAACGTATAGATCTCAACGGGCAGATAAGAAGCACGCTCGCGACTTCCGAGGCCCCGAGACTGCGAAACCAAAGCCAGCGAGATCGATCGATAATAGAATGCGTTTTGCCCGGCCCAAGATGCCATGAACCACTTCGTCTGATGAGAAAAAAGACGATGAGAAATTGTGAAGCCTGTTGAAAATTACTCCAGCTATAGTATACAGCGTGTCTCAGAATAAATGTTGCGAACATCTGGTGGCGTGTATTGTCTTTGAAAATGAAATATACTCGTATAGGGGGAAATTTTATGTAACGCAGTGAGACCGTTGGCATTTGCCCCCTGATTGTTATGCACCGTGGTGTGCACAGATATTTGGCGGCACATGAAATTTCCTTCACTGTGTCAGAGCGTGTCCTGCCGACCATAGTGGGAAATTTTATATAACGCAATGAGACCTTTGGTATTTTCCCCCTGTTTATTATGCAACCTGGTGTGCACAGATGTTTGGGGAAAACACACACACACACACACACACACACACACACACACACACAGGGTGGAACAGCTAAGTGTTAACACCTCTTGTATCTCCTCCACCGCGCAAGATACGAAGATGCCGATTCGACAGTCGATTGCTGGAACAGGGGCTACTTGATTACAGCATATTTCGTCTTTGCACTATTTTTTACTATGAAGATATAAGGTCAACTTTGTTTTTTTTAATGGAACCCTAATTTTAGCGTTTCGTAATGCGCTTAAAAAGATGATTTCAAATATGTGTATATCTTTGTATTTTAGCGGATAGTTTTTTAGCAATTGATGTGCTTTTGTAACTTATTTTTGAACTGAAAAGGCACTTTTCCACTCGACCTTCCGTGCTCTTCGCTGAGAAACTAAAGGAAAATGTCTCCTGAATGGTTTTGCCTACTTTCCGAAAACGATCGAAGGCCATGTACTACGTAGATAACAGCGCGGAGGCCAGAGGTATAAAATGCGCTGCTGGGGTTATGATAGCGCACTTCTATCAGTTTCTTAGAGCAGTCACACCATGTGCACCAATGAAAGAAGTTATATATGCTACTAGTGTATGGTGAAGGCGAAAGAAATGCCGTTAGAGCAGTGCAACGATATGGAGAGATGTATGCTGATCGTCAGCTTCCTTCACGCCAGCTTTTTGCATATATGTGCACGAAACTATATATATATATATATATATATATATATATATATATATATATATATACACACACAACAGCGCCGCGTAATAATAATTATTAGGAAAGTAATAGAAAACATAAAAGGCGGAAATAGGCGTTATGAACAGTGAATAGAACCCAAATTTAGGAACATTTTAAAACAAGAATCTCATTATTCGAGCCACGGGTTCCGTAAATATCATAAATTGTGTAAATTGCATGTATTCGTATAACACGGCGAAGATGAGAATATGGCACCCATTGTTGTACTTCTGGAAGTATGCAACAAGACGGGTTTTATTGAATATCCAGTGAATGCCTGGGTGGATTTTGGCCAAAATTTCGGAAATTATAGAGAAAAATATTTAGATCAGGGCAAAATTAGTCACGGCGCGGTGGAATTTATGTGGAGCTCAGAATAAATTATTATTCAGTTTCATAGCATAGAGGATTAAGAAAGAATTGAAAGAGCGGCCGAAGATGTAAATGACGTCATCACGAGCTGAGAAGACAAAAATAAAGGTTTTGGAAAAAGGAAAACAGGAAAAGGGAATTCGGTAACGTGACAATT
Organism: Teleogryllus oceanicus; assembly: GCA_964035755.1. Taxonomy (NCBI): domain Eukaryota; kingdom Metazoa; phylum Arthropoda; class Insecta; order Orthoptera; family Gryllidae; genus Teleogryllus; species Teleogryllus oceanicus. Next base: position 9,162,920 of record CAXIVR010000010.1, read on the forward strand.
ATCAAATAAAAATCAGTAAAATTATGAAGCAGATAGTAAGACGCAAGACGCCCAAAAACAGTGTAAACGTAAAGGTTTTCGAACATTTCTTTTAGTGATGGGCATGTGTTTGAAAGAAGACAGTCACTTGGATTTTGTAGACCAACAATGTAAAATGTGTTACAGAGAGAATCAGGTCGAGCATGATGATGATCGCACGCGTTTGATGCTATGTTAGAGTCTTGGAGAAATTTCGCGGAAGTATTGTGCAAAAGTTCTTAATTTATATTCGTTTATGTAAAATCAGTTGTTTAGATGAAGTGGAACAAAATTTAATTAATTTTACGTGAAAGTCTGCATGGACATTATTCACGCAAGTTAGGCGCGGGAAACATGAGCGTCGTAAAATTTAAATACGTCGCGGAAAAATCGAAAGAACATTTAGGGACGACGCGATTAGTTGCGAGGAACAGTAATTGTGAATACATTTGGTAATTTTAAATGGACGAGTGCATCTGGGATCTGATGGCAGCTGAACGGGGACTGCGTGCATGGAAAATGCACATTACAACTAACAACGACGAGCGCTGACAGGAAGTGACATCGCTGCGAAAAGGGAAGTGGCACGATTTGTGCAATTACTTTATTTTTGTTTGTTCACGCGCAAGTCCGAGGAAAAAAAAGGGAGACTCTGTCGAAGACCAAGTCCTAATAATTAGGTTAAGAATAGGATTATCAAAAAGGTCACGACAGAATGCGCATTCTCGTGTGTATGTGTGAGAATTTGTATTATATGTTCAGTGTGCATGTTTGTATTATTTGTTTGTGTTGTTTACGTATTTTGTGTTGTTATGCTTCGCAAGTCGGAGGGGCATATTGTATTTATGTTTGGGACATTAGAAAAGGAAATCCGACATTAAATGTATGAGCATCCCATATGGCTCATAATTGCCTTGGATCCATATGTCATTATTTAGTAGTTGTATAAAATTTGACCCAGGCACGAACGAAACGGACCCTTACCTCAAGTCCGTATGGAATGAGCGCGCGGACCACGACCAGGTAGGATATAATAGTGATTCGAGCTAGCAGAGGTACGGGCAACTGATAGGCAAGGCATTGTGGCACCCAATTGTAAGTTAGAGCTAGGGCATGGCAAAAATAGTTCACGTGACAGGTAAACAGAGAAAGACATGAATAGTTAGGTTATTGTGCTCGCCGTGTGAGAGCATGATTTACGAGGATAGTGAGTAAGTAGGAGAAGTAGAGAAGTTGTTGCACTAGGCGCCCGATGTGAGGGCGTAAATAAATAGATATAGATATAATTAGAATTAGAGAAAGGGAGAGGGAAGGAACGGTTGCAATATATATATATTAGGGTGTCCCTTAAATTTCAATTTCAATATATTTTTACGCATACCTTCTAAAAACTTTCGTATTGACTTAATATAGTCTGGAAATAAATATTAGCCCGATTTATAAACGATAACCCGTGCCGACTTGAATTTTTATCTTGTCCATACAAGTTGCGCGGGTGCAGCGCTGTGACTTGTTACAGCGAGTTTCAATTGTCATTTCATACGTGATTTCTAACATTATTAGTGCGTTGTTGTTTATTGTGTGAAGATGTCTGTGGAATTACGAAGTGATAAACAAAATATTTACCTTATCGGACTTCCAAGCCACCAGATAAATGGTGCAAAATTACCATCTAATCGACAAGTTCTCACCGTTTTATTTTACAAGATTCGTGAAGTCAAGATGACTGATGGTGAAAGTGCGAATTTTGTTATATGAGAGTGCATTATATTTTGGGAAAAAGCTAGAATTCCAACGAAGGCATTTCCTAACTGCGTGAAGAAACTTGTTGATTTATATTATGTTTGGAGGAAGCTGCAAAAAAACTGTAAGAAAACTCAGGTGACGTTCAAGAACCGTGAAAATAATTTTGTAAAAGATGTTAGGTAATTGACAAAAAATGGCGAAGAAAAAGAACGAACCAAATTTTTTATTGCACATGCTGATGCTTTCGACAGAATGAAGATAGAGGAAGACAAAGAATGTTTAAGGAAGCAGAGAGAGCCAGGTCGACCGGATGCTTAGGTGGAATTGACAAAAAAATGGGAAGAAAGAAGAACGAGTTAGGCAAAGACGATTGGAAGAAGAGGAAAGAAAGGTAAAACAAAAAGAGTTATTGGCTGTTGCATCTACTTCTTCGATAGATAGCTTGGAATGTCTTGAGAATTCGGATGAGGAACAGATTTCGAACTCTGAACTTAGTACTCAGATTCCTTGCCTGAAAAGTTCTAAAAAAGGCACGAAAAGCTTCATAACTCCTAAACTGGTAGCAGCTTTAGATCGATGCTAATTAAGCATAAGGGACTCAGTTTACATTCTCCATGCGGTTGTAGACGCGCTTGGTCTGAACAGCGAAGATTTCCGTATTAACAAATCCTCGATTCAGCGAATTCGTACTCAGGCGAGAAAATCCAGGGCAGAGGCAATAAAAACTGACTTCCAGAATAATTTGCCTGACGTAGTCACAGTCCATTGGGATGGAAAACTATTACCTGGATTGGATGTACGAAGTTCAAAAGAAGAACGCTTACCAATTATTGCTTCATTTGACGATAGAGAACAGCTTCTTGCAGTACCAAAATTGGAGAGTTCTTCTGGAAAACATCAAGTTAAAGCCATTTCAGCTGCACTCTTTGACTGGAACCTCCATGATAAAGTACAGATAATGTGCTGCGATACATCTTCAAATACTGGCCGTTTCAGTGAAGCTTGTGCTATTTTGGAGCAGAATTTAGAAAGGGAATTGCTGCTTTTTGCTTGTCATCATATTTATGAGTTGGTCCTAAAGCTGTTTTTGAAACCAAGGTAAAGCAAATTACAAGTAGCCCAGATATTCCAATTTTCAAAAGTTAAGAGATAATTAAAAAATATTAACACCGATAACATTGAGCCATCTCTGAATTTCGTTAAAGCACATATTGTTGAGACAACATTACATCTTTGTTAACTTTGTATAAGACTGAACTGGAAAACCTTTTTTTAGAGACGATTACCGCGAATTGGTTGAACTATGCGTTGTGTTCTTAGGAGGATATACAGAGAATAAACTAAAACTCAGCCCCCCGGAGCTTTGCATCAAGCGCGATGGATGGCTAGGGCGATCTATTCTATAAAATATGTTTGCTTCAATCGCAACTTAAAATTACTGCAAAGGACAAAAATGCTCTACAAGACGTTTGCTTATTTTTCGTCACCTTGTATACTAAACTTTGGCTCGAATGCACAGTGGCAATTAAAAGCACCTAACCAAGACTTGTGCTTTTTGAAAGCTTTAAAAGAATATGAAAAAGTAGACGCGATAAGTTCCAAGGCGATAAGCAAGTTTGTTCATCATTTATGGTATTTGTGTGAAGAAACAGTCATGTTATCACTCTTTGATGAAGAAGTTGATTCCAAAACCAAGACAAAAATGATTAATAATTTAAACAGAGACGAAAGTTCAGATTCCGCTAAAGGCTATGTCCCATCGAAGGAAGAAATTACGCAAAATTTGTTTAGCAAGCTTAATATTTTGTTTGTTTTTTCAAAGTTTCGTGGCTTAGTTTTTGCTTATTTGAACTGTTTTTTCTTTCTTTCAGTTATGACGCTGGATGATTTTGTGACTCAAAGAAGCAAAGAATTTCTATCTCGACTGCAGAACGACGACAGTTTTCTTCGGGAAGATGTATCTTCTTGGGGTGACAATCCTACTTTTTTGGAAGCTAGAAGACAAATAAGTCGTTTGAAGGTCGTAAATGACAATGCTGAAAGAGCTGTTAAATTAATGCAAGATTTTAATGGACTTATCACGGCTGAATAAGAGCAAAAACAATTTTTGTTGCGTTGTGTTCAGGAACATAGAAATCTGTATCCAGACTGTAAAAAAACTACACTAAAGAGAATTTACCCTAATTAATTATTATTATAATTTGTATGTAAATAAAATTTTATGTTGATCTTATTTTATTTTAACTCATATTTACTTTATTTGTTGCATTTTAATTAGTTTTGGATGAAACCAAAATGTTAGGTCAAAACACCATTTTTTATTAAACTTTAGAGCTCGGTCGGCACGGGTTGCAATCATGCTACAAATATGAAATTTCATATTTAAGTGCGTTTTGGCATTTATAAAAAAGTAGAGGGTACGCGTTTCGAAATTCTGAAAAAAATTTTTTTGCCATATAAGGGACACTTAATATATATATATATATATATATATATATATATATATATATATATATATATATATATATATATTATATATATATTGAAACGCACCGCGTTTCCACCCAAAGAAACGGCGAGACATCAAGCAAGAACACGGCAGAACGGTTGCAAGAGGCGTCGCTCAGCCACGAAAAACGGTTACGGGCGGCGAGGTGTCGTCGGTTGGCCGACCGTGGGAACGAGGCCGCGAGGAGCCAGTGTCTGGCTGGCCGCCGGCGAGGAAGGACGTATCTGGGGCTGCTCCGCGATCGAAAAGCAACTAGTATCGCGAACGAACGAGTGCAGAAAGATTAATTGACGGACAATTTGTGCGTGATAACAATCAATAGTCGATCGGACATATTGCCAAAGTGACAGCTGCTATTTGGAGTAACACAGATCAAAAGACGTCGAGTGGATCGGAGAATTGGAAAGGAGAACGTACTTCGGAAGCGCAGCGCCTCACCTCGGCTGGTCCCTAGTGAAACGACCCCGGCGGGCAGCGAAGGAGCGCGAGGCAACCCGAGGGTCCCCGAAGCCGCCGACGCTCGTAGTGGAAGAAGTAACGGTAAATATTTCTTCGATCGATAAGATCGAGAGACTAACAGTGATTCTGGGTTATATGAAAGAAAAGGGTAGAGACCACCATAGATATTGTATCATTAGTGATTTGTATAGAATTAATAAATAGTTCAGTTTATTTTGTTCACGGAACAGTGGTGTTTGATTAATAACCCCGAGCCCATTCACGAGAAAGAACACCTGTCCCTTACAAATAAATTTACTGAGAACAAGCCGACCTACCCGGTACGTCACAGTTGGCGCCCGAACAGTATGGACTCATGTATTTAAGAAATGTGGCTCAGGGGGATTAATTTAACAAGGGGTATTGACATAGTGTTGCAATAAATTGAAGACAGTACCGAGAATTCATATAATTGGAGGGGAATAAAACTAATGACTCTTGAATTACCAAACTTGTGTAATAATTTTAAGAAACACAACAGTTTGAACAGGAAATATTGAAATAAAACAGTGTGCATGTGCAGTTGCTTACTGGAAAAAGTAGTAGAAATTTATTATTGTCATTTATGTAAAGGTAAATACTGTTGAGGAAATATAAAGCAATTATAGAAATATTGACAGGCAATGGTAATTGTGAATGTAAATGTTATTTAGTTAAATATGTGGTCAGTCAATCCAGAAAACAGTATGCAGAGTACCTATTATGTATGTGTAAAGGGAAAACAGTGTGTATAAATATTGTGTTTGTTAGAATAATTATTTGTGTACATGATAACATACCATAGTTAAGTGAATTGTTTCTCAATATTGGATAAAGCAAGGAAATTAGTAGAATCTGTAGGAAAGTGTAATGAATACAAGAGAGGTTAATGTCATTTTGGTGTAAATTGTATATGCTAATTATTTTGAGCATATGGGCATGAATCTTACAAGATAATTGTCAGAATCATCTAAAAGTAGAATAGCCCAGGTGAAGAGGGGCATTGTTTATTAGCAGTGTATGGAAAGTAATTAATAGTGAAGGGAATTAATATTGATTTGTTGAATTTTTGGGGAGTAATGTTTGAAAGCTGCATATGGTAAATTTTTGTGCATTATTGGGAAGCTGTAGGAGTGTGTGAAATGAGACTGTGGATTATTGTTGTGAATTTGAATTGAAGTTGTGTATGACAATGTTTTCAGGAATTTTTCCAGAAGTGTTATTTGTATTATTTTGATATATGTGATGTGTTTTATGAAGGGTATTTTTGTGTAGTGAATTTATGTGCATAGGTGATGTTAACATTTGTTTGCAGAGAGTGGATATTTGTATGTCATATGTGGTAACTGTATAGTGAAAATGGGATTGGTCATAGTAGACTATACAATTGTGGTTTTCATGCAAAATTTAAAACGAATAGTGTATTCAGCTAATGCCTAGAATCACTGATAGGTCATTGTTTCAATACAATTACTTGGGAATTAGATGAATTAAATTGGGGAACAGTTGCAGTGGCATTGCGAGCGTAGACGAGCTGAGGGCGGCATTGCAAGCGCGGAAGCAGTAAAAGCGTTTGAGAGAATGAGTGAACGATACGAAGCAGTTGAAGACGAGAGATTTTGGAAAAGGAAAAAAGGGTTGGAACGGAATAAGAAGATAGAGCGTGTAGAAGACTCGGATGAAGGAATCGGCGGAAGTACGTGCCTGGATAGTAGGGACGCTGGAGTTGTAAGTAAATTAGATGACACGTCGGGCGATTGTTTCGATGAAGTAAAAGCCACATCAACGCCGATGAACCAGGTAGCAGGGAACCCAAGTCAGGAGTACCAAGCAAAGACATCAGATTTGATGTCAATAATGAAAATGATTAACGACCGACTTGATAAAAGGCAGAGGAACAAGAAAAAAGATCGAAAAGCAGCTTATGGCGATTGAAGAACGAATTGAGAAATCGGCAGAAGAACAGAGTAGGAAGATGATGGAAGAACAAAAGAAGGCAATCGAGGAACAAGAGAAAAGATCCGAAAAGCAGTTTATGGCGATTGAAGAACGAATTGAGAAATCGGCAGAAGAACAGTAAATTTGTAGAGCAGGATCAGAAGATAGAATCCCAGATTGGAAAGGGTCGAGATTCAAAACCAATCCATCGCCAGTAAATTTGTAGAGCAGGATCAGAAGATAGAATCCCAGATTGACAAATTGGGCGGGGATTTGAAAACCGACCTACATCAACAACTTGAGAAAATTACCGCACAAAGCAAGGAGGTACAAAACCAGATTCGGAATGAAATCCAGATGGCGGAGAGCAAGAGGGCGAACATCCAGGATCAAGTCACGAACGAGGTGCGCAAAAGGGAAGAAGACACCAAAATGATGCAGCAATTAATTAAAGAAGAAATCAAGGGGGATATACGAATGTGCGAAGAAAAGGTATCATCCCTGCAATCTGATGTGGAGCTAATCAAAGAATGCCGGACAACGCCCATCATTGCGGGCGGAATACCAACTTTTACGCCTCCAAAATCATTGAAGTTTTCGGGAGATGGTCGAGAAAACCCATGCGCATTCATGCGGGCAGCGGAACGACACCTAGCCGTGATCAACACATCGGAAAGATGCAAGGTCCAGTTTTTGTATTTGATGTTGGAGGGGAATGCCCGGACGTGGGCCGACGCATTTGATGTATTTCCGGGGACGTTGAAGGAATTTCAAGACCGGTTCTATGAGCGGTATTGGAACGATGAGATTCAAATGAATGTGAAGTTAAATCTAATGAATGGTTATTATACTCAGTCGATGGGAACTCTGCGGGAATATGCGACGCAACGTGTTGGAGATTGTAGGACACTACGTCCCTCAATGAATGATCAAGAAATTATGTGTTTATTGACACGTCAGTTTCCCGTGTCGATCCAAAATAATTTGCGAAGTTCGAACCATACCAACGCGACACGAGACAGGAAGCCGGTGGCAATCGGAACCGAGTAACCAAAGACCGGAGTGTTTGAACGCATTAGGAGGATATGACTTAACATTTGCCAATACCCCGAAGAATAAGAGGGAAGGAAACGTGAACGCGTTAAGAACGGAACCAGTCAATAGACAAGGGAATGGTGGTGGGGCAGGCAACCAGTGGACGCGACACGAGACAGGAAGCCGGTGGCAATCGGAACCGAGTAACCAAAGACCGGAGTGGGGTGGACAAGACCCAAACCGTCGAGAAGAAGAGAGAGGAACGAACCGAGGTGCGCCCAATCAATCAACACGGCCTGGTCCAAGTGGAGGACCAGGAACATCTTTAAACAGATAGAGTCCGTGATGACAGGCGACCCCATGACGGACACAAGGAAGAAGAGCTGAATGTGGTCCCTATCAATACGATTCAGTCGGTGTCCTATGAATCACAACCGTAGCAGAGAAAAAAGTTCGGAAGTTCGCATGAGAAAATGTCCACGATCAAAGTAGAATGCGAAGGGTGGTAACTGGAAGCACTGGTTGATACTGGATGTACTACAACAGTTATATCAGAGGAATTTTATAGTGAGTTGATTGCGAAAGGAAAGCAAGTAATGTGCTTGCCCATGAATAGGGCGTACGTGATAGGAGCCACTCAGAAGAAGTCAAGCCCTATCACGAAACAAATAATGCTTAATGCTGAAATTGGCGATCAGAAGTACGAAGTGGTAGCTCTAGTAGTAAAGAAGTTGTTGTATCCGATGATTATAGGGACAGATTTTTTATCCGAACGACGCGCGATTCTTGATCTTGACCACGGAGTGGTAGAACTAGGAAGCCAGAGAATCGATATGGACATGGGAATGGGAGAGGAATTAGAAATATGTACGGGCGTGTTATCGGAGGAGGGGATAGAAGAAAGACTGAAACAACAGGTTGACCAGATAGAAGTACTGGAAGCCCAGCACAGGAAGGCAAAGTCAAAGAAGAAAACATATGAATTTCACGAGGAGCAGACAATATTGTTGCGTGTCCCCAAAGTTTCCAACCCTACACTTAGGTTATACGCAAATTTTTTTCCATTATATGAGGGGCCGTACATCATTGGACAGATAACAAACCCAAACGTGGCTAAACTAGTCAACGATAACAGAGAAGTGGTGGGACATTATAATTTTTACAATTTAAGACCTTGCCCAACAAGAGAAGGCAATGGACAAGAACAGACCATTAAGTCATTGAATTTTTCCGGAGAAAAATCCACAAAAAAGGGGGGAGGGGGTAATGAAACGCACCGCGTTTCCACCCAAAGAAACGGCGAGACATCAAGCACGAATACGGCAGAACGGTTGCAAGAGGCGCTCGCTAGCTACGAAAAACGGTTACGGGCGGCGAGGTGTCGTCGGTTGGCCGACCGTGGAAAGAGGCCGCGAGAGTCAGTGTCGGCTGGCGCCGGCGAGGAAGGACGTATCTGGGGCTGCTCCGCGATCGAAAAGCAAACTAGCATCGCGAACGAACGAGTGCAGAAAGATTAATTGACGGACAATTTGTGCGTGATAACAATCAATCGTCGATCGGACATATTGCCAAAGTGATAGCCGCTATTTGGAGTAACACAGATCAAAAGACATCGAGTGGATCGGAGAATTGGAAAGGAGACGTACTTCGGAAGCGCAGCGCCTCACCTCGGCTGGTCCCAGGTGAAACGACCCCGGCAGGCAACGAAGGAGCGCGAGGCAACCCGAGAGTCCCCGAAGTCGCCGACGCTCGTATGGGAAGAAGTAAACGGTAAATATTTCTTCGATCGATAAGATCGAGAGACTAACAGTGATTCTGGGTTATATGAAAGAAAAGGGTAGAGACCACCATAGATATTGTATCATTAGTGATTTGTATAGAATTAATAAATAGTTCAGTTTATGTTGTTCACGGAACAGTGGTGTTTGATTAATAACCCCGAGCCCATTCACGAGAAAGAACACCTGTCCCTTACAAATAAATTTACTGAGAACAAGCCGGCCTACCCGGTACGTCACAATAAATATATATATATATATATATATATATATATATATATATATATATATATGCTATTTTTATTGCATATAAATCACAGCCCTCGTGATTAAGTTTCCAACGCTCGCGGCGCGCAGCAACGGCACCTGGTGTGCGTCTGCGCGCACGGCGCAGAGCAGCCAGCCGCGCCACCAGGTGCGAGGACGGCGCCCGCCACGTGCAGCGCCGTGCGCCCCTCGGCGTCGCGCGCGAACGCGTCCGCGCCCCGCTCCAGCAGCCGCGCCACCAGGTGCGAGGACGGCGCGCTCGCCGCCGCCGCGTGCAGCGCCGACGTGCCTGCGCGCGAGCCTTCTCGCTTACGCACGCAAAAAAAAAAAAAAAAAAAAAAAAAAAAAAAAAAACGAAATTTTCGAAAATTTAGAGTTAACCGTGTAAATCGGATCTAAACCACGTTTATAAGTGTATTGTACTCTTATTTTTTAGATTTAGATTTTTTTTCAAAATTGAAAATTTTTTTCAAAAATTTTTTCAAAATTTCAAAATTGCAAAAGCTTCGACTCAAGCCTAATGGACAGTAGTTTCTTCAACTTGGTAATGATCGTACGCCTAGTTGTTAAAGATGTTCACAGACAGACGGACGTTTTGAAAAAAAACAACTGGCCGCATGTTTTGATTCAGCACGTCGACATACATAAAGAAACATGTGTCAAGTCTTTCATACTGACATTTTGTTTGTGTGCTAGTGTTTCGTATTTTCGACATGGCAACGGATAAGGTTATTAGCCCCGTGAGAGTAGTGCATGTTTAATCCGGTAGGTGGCTGTTCCCACGCTGGATGGGGAGACCCAGCGCCGAACTTTGATTAGGCTAGCGGGGTTTTCCCTAAACATGTATCGCCCACCAGCGGAGTACTGCCACAACAGAGACAAGCTCTAAGCTCCCGACCGGTTTCCTGGCATGTGGTAGGTAGTGCATGTAAGAAGTGGCGTTTTCTTTGGTTGTGCAAGACGTTTGTAAACGTCCAAAGAAATATTTTTTTCCCTTTGAGATTATTTTGATTTTTTTATTTATTCGGTCTTCCTTGTGATCGATATCATAGATCGCGTCCATGCAATGCAGGCGGTGTGCGAGAGCAGTACAGGCCGTTGGCGAATGACTCCAACGTCCTGAGGACGTACCGAGTGGCGGCAGCGCAAGCGCGCGACATCCCCCACTTATGATCGAGACGTTAGATATCGATTATTCGGCTTGCTAGAGAGCCAGCGTCCGTGGTTGTGATTTTATCGTTTGCGCGTTGCAGTCTTTAGAGATACTCATGAAAGTAATGTTATTCTTGAAATGAATAGTGAAAATGTATTACGAACGTTTTTAAATAATTGCTTTTCTGTCCTTTCGTACGAAGAGAAGAGACGAGCAATTGATGATAGGCGACCATGTCCTAATCCAATAATATTTCAGAATTTAATTTTTAAAACGACAACTGAAGAATAGGAAAAACTTCGAGCATGTATTTTTAAATACATTAAAATGTGAATCCATACTACCCTCCCTATAGCACGTCACACAAAGTTTTTAACTGTTTTTTAAATTTCATATATAATGAAAAATAATGAATATGTAATAAATAATAAGACAAATAATAATAACAATAAATTAATAAAAAATAATTAATAATAAAATAATCAATAATAAAATAATGAAATATCTAATTAAAATAAATAAAACAGAATCTACAACATCCTCGTCTTTGTTAGTTTGCAACAATCTTTACCTCATTCTTTCAATATTATAATTTAAAATAAATTAGGATTTTGTTTACATAATTCATTTTTACTCTAAATATGTAAGCGAAAAGAATAGTGTGGGGGTTAACACTTTCTTTCACATCCAACGCCCTAGGTCTAGAGTGAGGAGACGCCACTGCATGTTAGTGTGTGTGTAAGGGGTGAGAAAATGAGAAGGAAGAGGAAGCGGTGCGAGGTGACGGTGCGTGGCCAGCTTATTGGGGTACTGCTCCGGCATTCGTCTGGTGATGATCGGAGGAAGCACGAACTACCGATAAGAGAAACGGGTCGCTAAAATTCACCTCCTAGCAGCGAAATTCCTGCCTGCTTCGATAATATTTGGTAACGTCGCACACTATCTTTGGTGGGACGGTGATTTATTTTTAACATTAATTAATTATTTTTCCAAAACACCGGGATGTAATGTTAAAAAACACGTATGTTTTGTACGGGGTGACAAGAGACAGACGGACGTTTGAAAAAAACAAACAATATTTTTTCTTTATCAGTTGTCTTAATATGTGTATTTACCTTATTATTACCTTACTATTCCGCAACATTACAACTTTCGCATATTCTACGTATTGCGTTACTTCGTATGTGACATTAGTGACATCAGTTGATGCCCTGAGCCACCTCACCCGGTCGGAGGTTCGTTATACTTCAGCACACGCATGCAGCAGTGGTTCGAGCTCCTCTGGAGAGTGGTGCAGTGGAGGTAGTGCCGCGCAGTTATAAGTTTTCTGGCTGCAACATTTGAACTGTGTTATACGGTGACTTGGCTAGCGTGTGGAAATCTCGGGACATTGAACGTGATATACGGATACGCGAATTCGGTGGTATAACGGTCAGCGTACCGGACTATCGTGCCCGAGTTTGCGGGTTCACACCTGATCGAAGCCGTGGATTTTTAAGGCCGAAAATATCCCTCGTACGCCTTCCTTCGGTGGGGAAGTAAAGCGTAGTAGATTTACTGCATCTAAAAGATCCTCAAGTCTAAAAGAAGCCTCTGATCAAAATTGAGATCCGCCAGTTTCGTCGCCCAAGATAATACCTCCTTTCTCCGTTAGGTGGTGAAAGGAGCGTAACGAAATTTGCGTGGTTAGACGGTTAGACTGATGGCCCGAGTCTCGCCACGTAAAATAAGGCATTATTTTACTACTATACTAAACTATATACGGTGTACAACTAAACTAAACTATATACTGTGTCATAGCTAGCGTTTGGAAACCTTCTCGGCTTACAATTTCGATTACTGTTGCATGTGCTGGTACAATTTTGTAAGGTAAATATTGTGAATAATACATTATTTTTATAAACTTCCGAGTTTTCCACACTTCAGTTACGAATACCCTACGTATAGGAGAAAGTAAGGTCGTGTTTATCTGGCTTGAAAGCATGCCGTATATCTGTGTCGCAACCGCATGAGATACCTTCCTCGTCCTGCGCGTTGATGTCGGCGCCGTTTTCCAGCAGCAGCTCCACCACCTCGTCGGCCGCCTGCTCCGCCGCGCAGATGAGCGCCGTCTTCTTGTCCTGAGACCGCGCGTTCACGGGGGCCCCGGCCTGAAAAGGGCGATCGGTCATTGCATTCTTTAACCCTTCAACGTGATGACGAAGAGCGAAGCTATGGTATTCTTTTGCGGAGATTTCTTAATCCCTTTCCTGCTACAAGGCGGGAGCACGTAAACGGGAGTGCAGTCCATCGCGCGGTTTGCCGTCTCAACACGTACGACTCTTTCTCTTGTACCTGTGAACTGTCATCTCGTCTGTTCGTGGGGTGCCGTCTGTAGACGTACGACTGTTTTCCTTAAATTCGCGTGACGCCGTCTATGGACATACCGCGCTTCTTGTTCGCCGAGATATTCGTAAATAATTCCCAACATTTTATTTTGAAAATTGACAAATGTACGCAATAATCTTTTCATTTTAAATATTTTGCCTGGCAAATAGAGAAAAAATAGTCAGAAAAAGAACATCAAGTAAAAAATATAAAATTACATTTTTACTAATGTACTGCAATTGCTTTCTTGGGCAGAAAAAATAACGATTTGGTATTTGTTCAATTCTGCAAGTACATCTTGTACACTTGACGTAGGGACTAGTTTTTGGTAACTGGGTTCCTCACTCATCTGCAAAGCGCACAGTGCTTGAAAACTATCCTCTTTCGCTCTAAAAGACTCGCGCTGCGGCGTTAGAACAGCTGCACAGGCTGCCCTCTAGATTTTTGCAGATCATTTTCTGTTTTATATATAATTATTTGATCATCTGCAAACATTAATGTATTAATACATTTATTTTGGGGTGTAGCTTTATTCCCGGATTTATTTCATTTTTTCATTGTCTTATGATATCATCTATATACACATTAAAAAGAGTAGGTGATAATGTGCACCCTTTGCTCAGTTTTTATTAATTTTCATTGCATCCGTTTTTGTTGTTCTGGTATTAATTTAAATTAGCGTATTTTTATAAAGGATTTTTATTATATTTATTGAATGAATTGAGTACCCTCTTTTTTTTCACGATATTCCATGCTATTTTTCTGTTAATTCGATAAAATGTTTCTTCGTAGTAACAAAACATATGTTGTCTGGCTTTTCTCTATTAGTTGTATTATAGTTATGTTGTCTTGGCATGCTATTCCTTTCCTGAAGCCATTTTGTTCATCTGCTAACACAACATCTACAATTTTCTTTAGTCTATTATTGATAATCCTTGCATATAACTTATAGGTTGTGTTTAGTAGGCTAATTCCCCGATAATTCTCACGTAAGTTTCTTTCTCTCACTTTTTTTTTTGCGAGATTCAACAGCTTGGATGCAGGCTTCAACATAAACGAGCAGAAGGGTATTTTGACACTGGTCACCTTGCTCAAATCCGTTCTAATTTTCTAATTTTAATAATCTAATTTTAGACCTCACGCACCACTCGGTATCTGCCGACCCAGTGTATGTGCGCGCCGTTGCCGCACTTCTGAGCGCCTTACCGCTTGCACCTTGCAGTCTTACCGCTTCCGTTTAACAGTGACTGGAATGATACGGTGGCTCACTATTGCCTCTACGCACTCACCACCTAGCTTCGGCGGGCGCCGGAGGGAGCGCTGTCATTCATTCGCCGCCTACGGCCCATAACAGCCAGCGTTCCTGCAGTACGCCCCCGGCCCGTCATTCACGTCCATTGGGACGCAGCTCCCGACACGTGTGCATTTAGCACTCAGCAGGGGACCCACGCTCACGCGTGGCGGCCCATTTGCGTATCCATCCACGAGTGTGAGCTCTACAAGTGCTTTATTTGCTTTATTGCATTTCTCTGTTTTTCATGTTCGTTTATTTGTAGATAATTCTTCAGTGGACTATTGTTTGCTTAGAAAGGTAATCCATTGTAATAATGTATAAGGTATCCATTGTAGTAATGTTTATTGCTATGTGCCATGTAATTTTCCCGTGTATTCAATACGAAGTGATATGCATCCCTTCAGAATCAAATAAAGCAGATCCCTGGTCGAAAGGGCCGCTGGCAGATCACGCTACGCCAGACAATGAGGGGGCTCCGTTGCGCCACGGCCCCTGATGCCGGCGGGGCAGTGTGATCAGTCAGCGTTCCGACTCCGAGCCAGACGGATCAAGAAAGAAAGAAATGTGGGTTGTTCCAAATAAAGCTGTCTTGCACTTCCAGTATTTTGAATGACCTGGGAGTTTATCCAAGTTCTTACACAAATTTTGTGGAACAAACCCCAAAGCTCCGATAACTATCAGGACGGCCTGTGCTTTTAAGCCTCTACCGTATTGCCCTTTTTCGCCCTCAAGACTATTGCTTTGTAATAGGAAGATTCAATTTGTGTGAGGCCTCTTCCTTCTCCTTAATACATTGTAAGCAGTTTTCTGATTTTTCGATCATTCGAATTTCTTGCTCAGTCTAGTCCATGTGTCCGAAATTGTATTCGACTACAGGCCCTGCCAAACTACCTTTGCATATATTTTATTCCTGGCGTTCAGTGCAGGACAATTCTCATGGCCTCACATTCTTCAATTCCCAGAAGTCTTAGCTCAAGATCTTCAAACACAATGTACGTATGAACTTCAATGCCCTTTCACATAACTTTGCCCTCATTTGAAATTGACTCTTGGATACTTCTGAAGAGAAACATCATGCAGATGTCATGGCTAAAATCATACACGACAGATAGAATTTTGGTGATTCATTCTTAGAAATAATTTAATATTATCCAGTGATATTTAATGTACTATTTACCATTTGGACTGTATAATCTAAACAGTCTAACAAATATTGTACGCTGCGAGCGAATACTTTTGTTAACAATCTATGCAAAAAACGCTCATATCTTTCTATATTCAAAATTCAAAAACTAAATGGCTTAGGGTAGAGATCACAGAATTTTGAAAACGTGCGCAGAATTCACTTCTCCCCATAGGACGTCACTCACAGATTTTAACTGTTTTTGATGTAAAATAAATAAATAAAATAAATCCATGTAAAACAAATGTGATGCTGATATTTCATCACTATAGAGCTTGTAACCGAAGTCTGTGTCCTAGAACTGTCTAGCTAGTGGAATGCAAAACAGCAGACGGGACAGTGTTCTTGAAAAATTCCCTCTTACATTGCGTTACACTTATTAAAATGGGTACTCTGTTACACTTGTTAAAATTCCCCTGTTATGTAAACTTGTTGTTTCTACTACTTACTTTCCGCTGTGAATTAGGAACCTGGTACTCCAGGAATTCATTCTTGTGTTGCAAATCTCAGCAAGTCTAGGATGTAATGATACATTTTCAGTCTCAAAATTCAATCGAGTGGTACACTTTCAAAGACATTCTGGTATTCAATCCAAGCCATGCTTAAAGTACGTTTTCATGATGATCATAATAATCATCATGAACATCATCATCACCATTATTATTATTATTATTATTATTATTATTATTATTATTATTATTATTATTATTATTATTATTGTTATTATATTACTACAATCCGTACGTTTAGGCATTTATTTGACTAAAATATGCACAAAAAGGCGTTTCTTCTAGCTAAAGTAGGGGTAAAAAAGGCGTAAAACAATGAAATATTCCATTCGAAGGAATTATTTTTACAGTTAGAAAAAAAATACATTATTTCTTAGCGAGTAAGGAAACGATCTTTTCTTTTTAATGTGGATTTCACATGACCAGCCTGTATGATGGTTACGAATTTGTTTTATTCACGACGTTGTCTCTTCGAAATGATTGTAGACACCCTTCTCAATACCAAAATGGAATCGGTGAAAACGGAACTATTATTTCGGTCTCCTCACTTGTGCAATCGCCAGCACTAAAAAAGGTAACCCACATCAGACACAGAGAGCTGACCTGAAAAGGGATTCGAAGCCATACAAAAAGTAGGATAGGTTTCTCGTGAGAAATTAAAGTCTGTAATGCATCAATTAAAAAAAAATTTATATTATACACCACTGATTCCACAGAAAGACAAAATACAATCGTGCCTTGGTATTGGCTAGGCTTGCAGGTATATATCAAGCTTGGTCAAAATATAATCAAGACGAAGAAAGGGCAAAATAATGTGACGTAAAACACAGAAAAGTCAAAAAAGAGCAAGAACCAAAAATAGAAATCAGAAGCTAAAGTAGGTAAAAAAGGCAAAATGAAAATCTACTAAAACAACGTCAGAAGCACATTTAAGCGATTCTTATTTAAAAAAGACTTTTTGCCAAACTTATTGGCTCTATTTATTTCTCTTATTTTTTGAAATAGTTGGTGCGTGTAGTAGAGTGAGAAGTGAAAAGGGACCCTAACCGCGAGTAGGAGGCAAAAACAAGACACAGTGACACAAATAGGCATCAGAAGCTAAAATAGGCAAAAAATCCAAAATAAAAATCTACTGAAAATTCACAAAAGTTTTGTGATTCCTATAATTAAAAGTAATGAAATAGTAACAATAAGATACAGACATACCTAACTTCCGGGATCTATTTATTACTCTTCTATTGAAATTCTTAGTGCGTGTAGTGGAGTGCGAATTGCAAGGGGCCCTTGACTTCAAGTAGGAGGTAAAAACATGACGAAATAGATAGATAGATAGATTTATTAAAGTTCGCTTTGAGCTAATGCTCGGTGGCAAACATTATTACAATTAGATATACAATTACAAAACTATTACGAATATTTACAAATATAATTACAATTAGAATTAGAGATTAATATCCTAGTTATAATTAATTTTGAGTTATCTATATGTTGACTTATAGCTTTTCTAACACTTCACTCCACTTCACTTCACTTCATTTCATAGGCATCAGAAGCTAAAACAAGCAAAGAAGCTGTATTGGAATTCTACTAATGAAACCGCAAGCAGCACAATTAAATGACACCTTTTGTCAAAAGCAAAAAAATAACAAATGGCAAAGTGCGCGTGGACCTGTAGCAGCAGGCGCGCGGAGGGGGCGTGGGCGGCGCGCGCGGCGTGGTGCAGGGGCGCGCGGGCGTCGTCGTCGCGCAGCTGCGCGTCGGCGCCCTCCGCCAGCAGCAGGCGCAGCGCGGCCTCGCCCGCCGCGCCGCCCGCCGCCGCCGCCATCAGCGCCGTGCGCCAGCCCTGGCCGCGCGCGTCCGCCGCCACCCCCGACGCCAGCAGCGCGCGCACCTCCGCCACCGCGCCTGCGCACGCGAAGGAGGTTTTTGAGAAGTGGGAGGTATACGTCCCACTATATGGAATCACCACCTCTGCTTGGGATGTTCGCT
Organism: Teleogryllus oceanicus; assembly: GCA_964035755.1. Classification (NCBI taxonomy): domain Eukaryota; kingdom Metazoa; phylum Arthropoda; class Insecta; order Orthoptera; family Gryllidae; genus Teleogryllus; species Teleogryllus oceanicus. Next base: position 9,181,183 of record CAXIVR010000010.1, read on the forward strand.
AGGAAGCGAGCATGCGCACGCAAGGAGCTGTTTCATAAAGCTGGACGTGTACGTCCCACTAACTAGAATGACTTACCTTTGCTTCGGAAGTCCTCTAGAAACCCGGAAGCTTATGTTTGGAAGTTCTCGAGAAGCCGGAAGCGCGCTTCCGCACGCAAGGAGCTGTTTTGAGAAGCTGGACGTGTACGTTCCACTATTTAAAATGGCTGCTTTTGCTTTGGAAGTTCTCTAGGAAGCCAGAAGCGCGCCTGCCCACGCTAGGAGCTGTATTGGAAGTGGGATGTATGCATCCCATTAACTACGAATGACTACCCTTGCTGCAGAAGTTCACTATGAAGCGAACAGCGCGTTGAGTTGAATTGACAAGCAGGACCTACACGTTACATTAACTGGAATGCCTACCTTTGCTTGCGATGTTTGCTAAGTAAACAGCAGCGCTCACCACCGGCACTGCGCCTGCGCACGCCTCACGCGCACACGAAGAGGAAAAACCGCATGCGTTTCGGGCAAGCTGGTCGAATACGTCCCATTAACTACGGTGACTACATTGCTTGGAAGTTCTCTTAAGCCACAGTGCGCGCACTTCCGCCATCGCGTTGCCACGCACTACCCGCACACGAAGAGGGAAGCAAGGAAAGTGTTTGGCAGCGGGGCGTTAGTCTCACTAACTGCGAGCGGCAATGCCGCGATGTTTTTCTATGAAGCCTAAACATCCCCCGCTGCACACATGCACACATTCAGAGAATTCAGTCAAGTGCCGAGGGAAACAGGATACCTTTCTGTTGAGCAGCGGGAAATTTTCCTCCCACTTGCTGCAACTGACTACGTAATGTCTCGAAGATTGCTAGGCAGCTAGCAACGCGGACACGTCAGTCGCCGCACCTGCGCACACCGTGCACTCGCCCAGGGAATTTTGTCAAACGCTGTGTGACACAAGAAACCTTTTCTCACAATTAATGGAAACTGCTGTGTATAACAGCATTTGTGCCCACGTAGCGGGCACACTGTACTGGCTACCATAGTTACGGCCCACTGTGGCCGCCGCAGCGTCGCGCCGGGAGCGCGACTACTTAAGAAGTGACAAGTACGGGAGAACGCCACCAAGCGCAGGGCAAGCGGCTGCGCCTGTCCGTGTTCACCGGGCCGTGTCGGCCAAGCGAGCATAGGTCCCCTTCTGCCGCCGCCAGGAAGGCGGGAAGCGACAGACTCGCCTCAATGCCTCGGGGGGCATATTTAAGGGGGCCGCGCCCGGGGCAGAGGCAGTGTAACATTTCGAGAGCAGCGAGTAAGTTCCTGGGAGTTGTGGTGTTGTCGAGATAGTGCTTGTGTTTACGGTGCGTTTTGTTTCTTCTGGCGAACTGAACTTTGCTATGTATAACGGATTTGATTTGGATTGTGGTTTTGCAATAAAACTTTGTGAAAGAACTGTTGTTGTTTCTATTAGTACATAACAGAAACTCCATATCGTTTACGTACCGATATTTGCAAATAGACGTGTTTCCTCAGGCGAACATTCTACGGAGAAGGGAGAAACTGGGCTCCGTGCAAAATAAGAAAACATTGCGTGAGCAACTGGATACAAGATATTATTTTATGTTTATATTCCATTCATTGTCAACTACTTTTCTTGAGATGTTCAGTAGCTGGCAAGGATCTGTATCCATGACAATGCGACAAGGGTCAAAAACGGAGAAAATTAAACGGAGAGACGAGGAAAAATCCTTGATCAACATGACATTCATATATATATATATATTCATATATATATATATATATATATATATATATATATATATATATATATATATATGAATGAATACTCAGCCCATCTGACCGATCAACCAACCGTCGAACAGGGACCGACGGTACGACCGACTGTGGAACGACTGACAGGTGTGATCCAGGGCCTTTCAACTCCCATATAACGATGTGGAGACCATTACAGTGGCCCGCTCTCCTGTAGATCATTCTTACAGGAACTAAAACACGAATTAATACCACCGGCACTTAAAACGTGCATGGATGTTGCGTGGGTCGTGGGACGCAACGAGGCGTGAATGTTAGAATGTTACCGCCAATGTTCGCGCTTTCTTCAAAACTTTCTTATATTATGAATAATTGAATATTTAGGACACATTTCGTATTTCTGACAAATTAGCCAGTTTTTATGTGCGAAAGTAGGCTAACCTAAGCTGCCGCTGCACCTTACCGCCTCCTAGCTTTGCCCGACTTCGATGGAGAGTTGGAAGGCCCGGTGGTCGTGAAGCGGCTCACCTTCCCTGGCGGAGTGCAGCAAGGCGTCTACGCGAGGGTCGCGGGACGACGGGCGCTGCGCTGGGGAGCCGTGCGCCGAGGAGCGCGCGCTGGGAGGCGGCGCGGGCGCGCTGGAACGGGAAGAAGGGCAGCTGGCGCGGCGCCTCCTCGCCTCTGGACGTCGTCGCCCTGGCGGGGGCTCCGCCGGCGGCCGGACGCGAGCAGCCGTCGGCCTTGGCGCTCTCCTCGCTCATGGTTCACTCACGCGGCCTGCGCCAAGCGAGGCCCCACGGAGTGAAGGCGCTGGGGGTCCATCTGGTGTTTGAATTGAAGTGTCCACTAAGTGTTTTCAGACGCGCCAACTGCTGTGGTGATTAGACTCAGGCGGTGTACGCGGTGGAGCCGGATTTGGCTGAAATTTGGATCTGCCGATGTCGCACGGACAAAATAAAACGAAATAGATCTTCGGACGTCATCGTTAGAAGTCTTTTTTTTTTTTAATTTGTTGCGTCCACATCTTGACACAACGCGTCTCCAAGCCTCTTAAGGGGCGTTGAGCGCATTCTTTGGAGTAATCCTCCGTTAATTACTAATACTCCGTAATTACTTTGCTAGTCAAGTCTCGTCACGTCGCAGTCAGTCAGTGCCTTTTATCCCTCAGGCCAGGGGCTCGACGCCGTTAGATCCCTGGGTTCCTGGCCGGTCACCCAACCAAGAACCCGCGAGTCTCGAATTCGCTTAACCTTCGTGACTTCACGGAGCGTAGTAAACGAATTCGGCTAGCGCCGCCGGCTTTGGGTTCACAATGATCAATTTCTGTTTAACAGCACGTGTATGGACGAATGAGAAATATCAGACAAAAACGGTCGACCGAAATTTCGAGCGCAATCGGCTCCATTGTGACTGGCGCCTAAGTGTACGTGTGGATGTTACTCGTACAACTCAGAAGCTGGCGGTGTTCCTCCCCCGCTGAAACGTGAAATCAAGCACCGTCCTACATGCCTGCTTACGTAAGATTTTCCCTCCCGATGTCTTTACCAGCGGAAAATCTCTATGTTTCCATCTGGTCTCCCGACATGTGTCTACGTGTGGAGCACGTAGGGTGGCTGTGTAGTGCATTCATTATTGTTTTGTTTCCTCGCGCGTCAACTGCTATGGTCATAAATTCCTTAAGATTGTTTGATTTTTTCGTGTTTCCGGGCGCGTCAACTGCTTTGGTCATTATTCCCGTTAATGTATTGCATGTTTTTTTCTCGGGAGATGGCGGTGATCTTCCCCCGCTGGATGGTGAGATCCGGCGACGACCTATCGTCGGCTAGATGGGTTTCCCCCTAACCAGGACTCTCCCACCAGCGAGGCACCGCCCCAGCCGGGACAAGCTCTAAGCTCCCGACCGGTCTCCCGGAATATGTGGTAGTGTAGTGCATGTTAGTGTAGGTGTGTGTAAGGAGAGAGGATAGGACAAGGAAGAGGAAGAACAGATCGCGCGCGGTTCGTGGCCCGTTTGTTAGGGTACTGCTCCGGCATTTGCCAGGCGTTGATCGGAGAATCCACGGAAAACTACCGATCAGAGCAACCTGCCGCTTGAATTCTCGTCCAGAAAGTTCCTAAAGTGTAAACTAGGTAGTTTGCAGTATTCTTCCTCCTACATAGTAAGATCCGCCACCGACTTACACGTTGGGTTGTGGGCTTTTCCCCATGCAGATAACTCCTACCAATGGGGCACCACCACAGCCGGGACAAGCTCTAAGCTCCCGACATGTGTGATAGTGTGGTGCTTGAAAGTGACAGTGTGTATCTGTTTAAAAGAGGAGAGGAGGAGGCAAGGTTTAAAAACGCAAAATCGCGTGTGGCCTATGGCCTGTTTAATAGGGTACTGCTTTGACATTCACTTTGCTATTGATCGGAGAAATTATCCAAAATTCCCGTCAGAACAACCGGCCACTATAACGCCAGACAGTAGCTGCATTCCACCTGTTATTGTCGAAAATGCACCACCATTGGGACTCAAGACCTAGAGCCTCCCAGTCAGATACAAAGCAGTGGCAAAGGTTGTTAGCCTGCGCAACTTCATCTGGTGCGTGCGTGTTCATACGATAGGGACGGGTGCAGGGAATAATTGCGAAAACTATCTTTTTAGCAAAGTTAAATATAGATTTATTAACTATTATACCAACTACATTTTCTCCGACCTATTTAGTCGTGATAGTGAGAAATGCCACTGGAGAATGGAGGCGCAGGGAAGTAATTTCGGGAGTCGATCTGACAAGGCGGTAGTGTCCATGTTGTTTAGCTACGGACAGGTATGTGAAAAAGTCGTGAAAAAATACTTTTCTCAAATGATAAATACAGAGTTATCAGTCCAGTACCAATTACATTTTCATTGAGCCTATTTAGTCGTGATTGTATAAGGGTATTGGTGTTGCATAGAATGACAAAACAGAAAATTCCTAATAGTACATTTATTAACTTACGAGAAGTTTGGAAAAAATTGCCTTGAGAGACACATTTGTTCTATAAAGTTATCTGCGAAGGGTTTTGGTGTCCTATACTCAAGCCTAAATAAATGATGCGAAAAAAGCAATGTAAATTATTCTAAAGTTATTATTTATATGTAATCAACGTGAGAAGTGACGTTTCAATGCTGACACAGCTTGTCGTTTCTCTTATGCGCCATCTCTTCAGTTTAAATGACACTGAAGTCGAAGATCCTTGTGCATTAATTCTCTCTGACCGACGGCCATTTTTCATTTTTAAGATGTACTCGGTACACAACTTTACATAGGTATTAAATCCTTAATTATCTATTTTTCTTATTTTTATTGCTGATGAAAAAATAAGCAAAAATATCGTTTATTAACCAAAGGATAAAAACTACGAAACTCAACTAACAGGACACTTATTTGTTGATGAATTTTCCCCCAGCAGTGGCTAAACATGATTTTTTCGTCGTGGAATTCGTAGTTCCGTAATACAATTATTATGAAAAATGTATATTTGAATATATCATGACTTTTGTCTCGTTCTGCTCTAATGGAGTGCGTGAGTCTTATTTTTGTAATGCGTACATAAATAGTTTCCGATAGTTCTTAGAATGTTTCGTAAAAAAGCTATATCATCAACATTATTCTTAATGTCCTGTAGCTTGGTGACCATGTATCATTAGGAGCCGACAATAATTGTGTATGGCCATGAATACACTGTAATATGTAACGGCATCCGAGATTCTTTAGGATAACTGATTTAATTCTTATCACCTGTCGTGTGCGATTTATCTAAATCATATGTCAAGTTATCATTATCGGCATATGCTGATATTTCTCATTAAACTATTTGTATGCGTTTTGTTAGTGATAAGACGTGTTTTCTTTTAATAGAACACTAACGGTTGTGAATAAAATGTTACTTATCATCCGTCTAGCATTCGAGACTCTGAGGGTACATATCCAAAAGACATTAAAAAAGGAGGCAAATAACATTTTACAGATCAAACATTCTAAAGGCGACGAAACAATTCAACTGCAATGAGAACAGTAAAGCTACATTGTCAGGAATTTTATGCTCCACACCGTAGAAAACTGAATAAAACTTGCTAAACAAGAGTAAATTTTGGTACAATCAGACTCTGAACTTGGTATTGATTTTTGCTTAATTATTAAACGTCATATAATAAACATTCGCTGTAGCTTCTGATTTGAATTTTAAATTCGTTACCCCTTATTTTTAGGGACATCATTACAAACACCTTCAAAACATCTTAGAGAGACACAGGACATTTTTATTTACGAATTCTTGGTGATCATTCATCTTTTGTTGATTTGAAAGCACAAAACAGGATATTCTTGAAGACAGTCCCTCACAGTGTAGCATCGCCCCTTCAGTTGAGCGTTGAAACCAGCTTGTTTGAAAGCATGTCTAATCTCGGTTTCACGAACCAAGCAGGACCATAAAAAGCAGAACTCTAATGGGGTGCTTTCTGTCTTTTCCTCAGAGGTTTTGAGACCTCTTGGAATTTTCAATCATTTGTTCATATTTATTGTTGACACTACATGCAGAGGGATAATTCCATGCTTGTCAGCCAATGTCACTATTAGCTTGAGATGTTAGAATACACAACTTTCTCAGAAAACGTCTCTTCGTGAACAGTCAATGACGGAGGGAGGTTGGCGGAATAATTTATCGAAAAAAACTTGAATGACTTATCAACCACATGCATTCAACGTAGTCGACGATCGACGATGTTGGCGATGAAAATGTATTAAACCGCATGAATCAGGCATGTAAAAATTTCATCGTGTTAGATTTCTGCTCATTTTCACCCTTATCTATTCCACATTGTACGCACATGTATGAGGGTGACATTAGCTTAGTATTGCCATCTTGAGGGCTGTAATTTAACGTTTCTTTATCCCAGTTCACACGTTGACTATGTCTGCATTCAATATCCAGTGGATCACACATAAATGCAGTTACGTTGTAACGTCAACCACGTATTTAGCATATTATTTGTCAGTATTGAAAATGGCAGATTGGATCACTTTTACAGAAGGTTCGGTGTATAGAGTTTGGAGGAAACACACACCTTTTAGCGTGATTAAAGGGTGTGTAGCAAAATCCTGAAATTATTTGCGATTTATTGAAAATATGAGAAACCGCATGCTTAATTACACTGATAATTCGTCCCTTCACTGACGTGACATACTGTTTTTGTGTGGCATACGTTGTATTCTGTGTACGTGACAGTTGCATTCTGACAGAAACGAAAGGGATGCGATGTTGCTTTGTCAGAAGTCATTTCTTATCTCGAATATATTTATCAACAGACTCAAAATAAGGTTGCAGTGTGTCATGTTTTTGCGTCCACTTTCCCATTGCCAAGAAATTTTCAGCTCTCTTGTTTGCTTCTAGTAACATATGTGATTTGGGGTAGACTTTCCTTGAATGTTCAACGCACTCTCAGCGGCATGACCAATGGATTCCAAAGAGCGTTTGCAAAACAGCAAAGAGCGTGAAAAAACATCAACGCTCGTGAATCCGACGTCTTATGCGTCACCGCTACAAATCCTCGCATCGGCGTCAGAATTTGACCGTTCTGACTCCATGTCTTTCGCAACGCCAATGCCACATTTCCACCGAAACCCTGCGATCACCTGAATACCGACAGCACACCCGCAGGAACCCTAGATGCTTGCAGTGACAGGTGTGTGTGCAAGTTCACATGACAGAAATCCAGTGCCTGTCGTCAACGCCTTATGTTCACGACCAATCATGTTAATAAGAGAACGGGAATTCGTGGGGTAGTAGATCGAGCTTTCGTCTAAATTCTGCGCTTACATGCTCGTTACGAGCACATTTCTGGGACTCTTCGTCGCTCGCAGTAACAGACTGCAACCTAACAAGACAGAGACGTCCCTACGCCTGGAGTATTCTCTTGCAGGCGAAAGAGTGGAGTAAAGTCGTCGGATGACTTGAATCCCCAAGGTTGTATGCACTCTCCCCGCCGATATACTGCTAATCCTTGTTTATCACCAGCACACTTGTCGGTAACCTCGTCGCGAGGCGTGATGTGCTCGATTTGATTTAACGTGACAGGGAATTCCACAAGTCAGTATCACTCTTGACTGACCAGAGAGCTATAAAGGAAGATTCTTACGATCAGATGCGCTCATCAACACCCTGGAATCCATGAGGTCTTAGAGACTTTTTTCGAATTCATGCGCTTACCTGCGCGTCCATTATCATAGATGTGACGCGTAAGATTGTACGTTGGCGTGACAGACACTTTCATAAGAAGCATTATGACTGTGGCGTAGGAGTCTCATCTGACGAATGTGTTCATCAGAGGGCTAGTACCTGAGAGGTAGTTGGTTATATTTCTTTAAGTCTCTTTTTTATTAAGTTCCACTGCCACTTCATCACCAGCACAATTGTAAGAATCCTCGTCACCACTTGCAGTGACAGATGTGACTGCAAGTTGATGTGACAGGGAAGTCCATAGCTCACAGGATAGTGGAGCTGAAACAGCTGATGTGGGTACTGGCCAACGCGAACTAATAATTCTCACGTCCCAAGCATGTTCATAAGAGGCCTGGAATCTGTGAGGTATCGGACGAATTTCTGTCGAAATCTTGCTCTTCGAGCCCGTTATCAGCACATTTGTAGAACTCCTTCACACTTGCAATTTGTGACTGTGACGAGAGAGCTCTGATGTACGATTATCAAATTCCGAGCTTTGTTGACCGGTTACTTCGAATATCTGAGGTAATAGAGCGACCTAACGAAGTTCTCCCACTTCATCACAAGCACGATTGTAGAAAAGCACCTCATTTGTTCATTACCAACGCGGCTGTAGGAATTCTGTTGCGTTGCATGACTGCGCCGTGCGATATGCACGTTATCATGACTGTGACGTACGGTTGTCACGTGCCGAGCATGTTCATGAGCGGCCTGGAATCCGTGAGGTCGTAGGGCGTCTTCCCGTCAAAGTCCTGCGCCCACTTGCTGGCGCCGGCGGCCAGCAGCGCCTCCACGCAATCCTCCTTGTCGTTGACGGCGGCCGCGTGCAGCGGCGACTGCCCCTTCTCGTCGACGGCGTTCACGTCGGCCCCGTGCTTGAGCAGCAGCGCCACCACCTTGTCCGCGCCCCTGGAGGCGGCCAGGTGCAGCGGCGTGCGCCCCGCCTTGTTCTTGGCCTTGAGTCGGCGCCCTTGTCGAGCAGCAGGCGCGCCACGCCCAGCGCGCCCGCGGCGGCCGCGCGGTGCAGCGCCGTGTTGCCCTCGTCGTCCTCGGCGTGCACGCCGGCGCCCTTGGCCAGCAGCACGACCGCGATCTCCACACGCCCCGGCCGCCGCAAGGGGGCGGGGGCCTTCGGGGTGCTCTCGCCGATGTCCGTCGCGAACACCTCCGCGCCCGCCGCCAGCAGCATCTCCACCACCTTCGTCACGCAGCGCGCGCGTTACGTCACATTCCTCGCGTTTGGCTCTACGGAACTTTCTAGCACCTACGTAACCTGACAGTAGTTTAATCGAGTATTGCGCAGTTGCTAACGATCATTACGACTTCCAATGTTATGTAATAGAGTTTTCCACGGTTACATTACGTGACATTCCACGTGTTACGTTACGTTAATTTGCACGGATGTTTTGTTATGGCTATCCACGAAGGTTACGTTACGTCAAATTCCACGCGTTTTGCTTTACGTAACTTTTCTAGCACCTACGTAACCTGACAGTAGTTTAATCGAATATTGCTCAGTTTCTAACGATCATTACGACTTCCAATGTTATGTAATGGACTTTTCCACGGTTACATTACGTGACATTCCACGCGTGTTACGTTACGTTAATTTGTACGGATGTTTTATTATGGGTTATCCACGAAGGTTATGTTACGTAACATTCCACGCGTTTTGCTTTACGTAACTTTCTAGCACCTACGTAACCTGACAGTAGTTTAATCGAGTATTGCTCAGTTTCTAACGATCATTACGACTTCCAATGTTATGTAATGGACTTTTCCACGGTTACATTACGTGACATTCCACGCGTGTTACGTTACGTAACGTCCTAGCAACAACGTACCAAGACATTATTTCATTGAGTATTGTGCAGTTTCAAATGATAGTAACGATATGCAATTTTCAATGTTATGTAACGGTTTGGTTTTTAACCTTTCAACAACGTACCGCGATATTAGTTTCATTGAGTATTGTGCAGTTTCTAACAATCGATACCATATGTTGTTTTTAATGTTATATTATGGTTCTTTCGATGACGATGGCGTTATATTGTAACGTATTGTAGGACTACATAGAGCGACCGGCGGGGCGTCACAAGGTCACTGCGTCAAGGGATTAGACGCCAGGGGTCAGGCAGGATGTGAGAACAATGAGGCAGCTGGCAGAAGCGGAACACGCCGAGGTATTTTGAGAATTCTAAGAGCTAGGAAAAGGGATGCCCAAAATGCGGGACAGCGCATTTTTGCCGCGTGCAAAATTCTTAGAATCCAGGGAAATGGATGTCCAAAAGCCTGGCAACGCGACTAGCGCGGGCCGTGTGAAAAACCAGTGACGTTTCAGGTCACGTGGGTGGGAGCTATATAAGAGCGAACGCAGAGCGCGGGGGCGGGGTTTTTCGAGCTGAGTGGAACCCTCGTGCGAACGCACAAAACTTGCGCCCAGGGCGGTGCGGAGCCGAGCTAGGCTCGTTCGGCAACCCATGTGTTGGGACGCCGTTGTGGACACTATTTCCACGGGTGACCAAGGTTGCCGGAGCTGTGTGCTGTGTGCATAAGGCTCGCTGAGGAGTGGCGCGGGCCACGAGTCAGACATTTCATTTTTAAGGATCGCTCCTGCGATCAGGGGAGTAAACGTCTACCAGAGCTAAGAGTAACTTTAATTATTTACTCTACATATTGTGAATAAACCTGTACATATTTATCATTGAAGCTCGTGTCTGTGATTACTATGTATTCCCACGACGTCACAATATCATATTCCACGCATGTTCCTTTACGGAACTTTCTAGCAACAACGTAACGTGATATTAGTTTCGTAGATCATTATGTAGTTTCTAAAGATCGTTACGATACGTTGTTTTCAATGAATTCAACGATACATTGCGTGTTCAAAAGTTCGATAAAACGCACCGGTGTGAATGTACCGTAACTCGGGTGAAACATCGGTCAAACGTAAACATTCGCATAACTACAAAGTATTTAATCTGAAATTCCTGAAGCATAACGATGTGTTCGCGGCCAGCACAGTAACTTTCGGCAAGAGTAACGTAACATGACGTTACATTATTTCCCACTTTTCCTTACTTACTCTATGATTTCTAGAACAAATATTTTTTTAAATAAAAGGAAACTTCATTACTATTCCCTGTCTGCAATACACAATCTCTCGAATCAATCATAAAAGATCATTAAAGATTTGCACTTTACTTTCATGGAATACATAATGTGGCAACTGTAGAGGATTATTGTCAATAAATACATTGCCTGCCATTCAGTAATATGTCCGTACAGTAATTTCATCTACAATATAAGCATCTACCTAGTAGTTATATTAAATTGATGTTATAAAATTGGAATGTTGACGTTACGTTAAAGTTAATTGTTGCTATCTAATGTTCACACCTGGTGAAGATGTGAGATTTTTGTTAACAACCGTAAGCAGTTCGCGTGACTGATAATTACTAACTGGATAATTTTAAAACACATACATTATTCCAAATAGTTGCACTAGTTTCAGACCAGTCTTTAGCGTACTCGTGTACAAGAAACCACAAAAGAACGCTGTTCATTTGAGGTCAATTTAAGGCAACTGAAGCTCTTCGGCCGTTTCTTTTGCAAGGCTTCTGTGCAGGTTGCCTCGAAATAAATGACACACACGTATGAGGCATGTGGGATGGTAAAATATTATCACTTTCGGACAATGAACAGGTAGTGGGAGATCTCATAAAACATTTTACCCGTATGATATGTATCCCTGATCGCCAGGCAAAGCATCTTCCCCTGATGTTTGGTAGATACACTTCTGGCGCAGACACAAAGGTTCAAGTGAACTTTCCGCGACACATGGTGACTTACTCTCAGAATTGGATCAACTAATCTACAGCGGCATATCGACCCTTTGGAATGACAAGGTTTCAACATTTAAGTCGTTTCCAGTTACTTGCTATCAAAGTTTCCTCAATTCATTATTCAGTCATCTATTAGGTTTATTTTTGGATGATTATAATTGTCAAAGTGTCGTTTACTCACTATTCAGTGATCTCTGCTACCTACAGCAGTGGCTTTTGACAATATATATTTGCCAACAGATTGCAGCACGACTATGTTATATATGTTTTTACAGCGAGTAAATGTATGTCAAACCTCCACCTATGCGGTGATTTTTTGCAGCACCTATTAAATAACTTTGTCCATAGATTACAGCATGAACATGTTCCACCAGCACCAGAAGTTAGCAAGAACCTTGCCTCACTACCAATTAAAGTAGTGGATCTTGTGAAAGCCCATGGCCGAGAGATTTTGAATGGGGGGCACAAAAAATAATGAATGTTATTCTAGAACGTACAATCAAGATACCAATATAGAAATGCCCATTTTATGGGATATACACATTTCTGACGCGAGATGTAACTATTACATTGATCGTACAGATATCCCTTACGAGAAAAAGCTGATGAGACTCAAGCGCTGGAATTGCATTATATCGCATTATGGCGGCTTTCCAGATGCATAGATTTTTCGCGAAGTTAATTTTTTAACTTTGGATTTTTGTATAGAAAATTATTATTTATTGTAATAATAATTTTAAAGGAGAAAGAATTTTCTGATGAAATTCGTTTTTTTTTTCAATTCAATAGAGTATATTGCCTTTATAAGCCCAAGACATACATCGCAATCAGGCGCATCATATCACATACAATTCAGTGAATATTTCACAACGAATTTAATTGCTCGTTTTACCATGATATTTTCTACATTAACCCGGGTCAAACTCGGAGAGGTGGATACCCTACTACCAACTCAGTTTGCCTCAATTCTCCGGTTGGAACCTTGTCTTTCGAATGGGAAAACGCAGAATTGCCAGATGCTCTTCGGAGCTCTTTCCCCAACGCTACTGAGGAATTTCCACGAAAACCATCTCCAACGAAACAGAATTCTCCAACTTTGAAACGAAAAATATTCTCCAAATAGTGGGCCAATGACATAAGCTGTGCCTGACGATTCCATTGGCTAACCCCTTAAATGGAAATAATTCAAATCAACCAACCATCGTCCTTTCAGCTCCTCGAAGCTCTACACTATTTTCGTTTTCCTCATGTTTTTATTTCTCTATGTCTGTCGTTTATATTTCTCTTTTTGACACCTAAAAATGACAAAGAATAAATTCTGTTTCTTTTTTACTCATAATAATACAGAGAATAATATTCCTATATCCTCTCTAGATGAAAATAATTTCCCCCCAAATCCCCAAACATTTCCCTATAGTGTTCCTCATTCTTTCCCCGCAACGAACAATAATCCCCATTTCAGGAACAAAAGTTCCCGATGTAGCAACGCTGGCGGGCGAGGGGCGCGCGTGACCTTGAAGCACTACTACTTTTGAATCGGGGAATACAGGACCGAGCGTGCGAGGGCCGCGAGTGACCTTGAAGCGCCACTACGTTTACATCAGAGTAGGCGAGCGGGCAGGGGGCGCGCGTGACCTTGAAGCGTTACTACGTTTAAATCGGAGTATAAAATGCCTAGCGTGCGAGGGCCGCGAGTGACCTTGAAGCGCCACTACGTTTACATCAGAGTATAAAGAAACGAGCGGGCAGGGGGTGCGCGTGACTTTGAAGCTCCACTACGTTTAAATCGGAGTATAAAGGGCGCCAGCGTGACCTTGACGCTGCCGCCGCCGGCCGCGCGGTGCAGCGGCGTCCAGCCGAACGCGTTGTGCGAGAGGACGTCGGCGCCATTGCTCAGCAGCAGCGCCACCACGTCGGCGTGGCCGCGTGCCGAGGGACGGTGCAGCGGCGTGTTGCCTGACGCGTCGCGCTCCTCGACGCCGGCGCCATGCTGCAGCAGCAGCGACACCACCTGGTGGCGCAACACGCAGACACTCGCTGATCCGTTTCGTTGGCGCATCGACATCAAGGTCATTAGCCGGTAAACAAATAGTTACGTTTTACAATTACAATGTAACATTTAGGACCATTTTCACTACCAAACACAGTAAGAAAACAATACAAACAACGTAACATACTTTCCATAATGAACTTGATAATTATCTTTTGATAATCTTTAGAACTAATAATGTTATCACATCTGCCTTCTAATTTTACCTTCTGTTTTTGTATAGAGAGCAGTAAATGAATGCGTTTTGTATTTAGAAGAACTTTACAATGGTCACATATATCTAGAAGTAGCGACACCACCTGGCGACGCAACACACAAACGCACGTCTGTTCATTTCGTCTTTGTGGTCGTCAACGAGGAGAGTTTCTGTGTCTGTATTGAATAAGAGATTCAGTCTACTTCTCAGGGCACGAGTTTTAAGCCATCTTAATACTGATCGCAGTAATGCTACATTGGTTTTACTGGTGAGAATTTGCCCCCAAAACATTGCCTCATTAACAATATGCTAAATACCTTTGGGGCATATTTTACCAAATTCTATCGATATAAAAAAATCATATACACAACTGTGCAGACTGTAAATATCGTGTCCTGAAAAGTGGGGAAATATCAATTACCCACTTATTCATTGCGCATACAGATTTGTTACGATCCCTATTCATAACAGATGTTTTAAGTTACAGGGTGAGTGAGTGTTTCATGTATCCTGGAACAGCAGCCACTTTTTATCATTTACTCCCGCATGGGTAGTACGTGTTGTGTTCCAAAGGGTGGAGATGTACTTCACACCTGAAACGTAAGATCTACACGTTGGCTTGCAGTGTTTTCCTCCTTCAGTTATCTCGTCCAGTGGGGCACTACCTGAGTTGCAACGAACTCCAATCTCCATAATGGTCTCCCGACACATGTGTAGTGTAGTGCGTGCAAGCGTGTGTGTAAGGAGGAGGAAGGAAAAAGAATGAGGAAACGAAGATCACTAGCGGACCGTGGCCCGTAATTTATTTTAGATCTATCTTTGTATTATTATTATTATTATTATTATTATTATTATTATTATTATTATTATTATTATTATTATTATTATTATTATTATTATTATTATTATTATTATTATCGTTTCCTATATTATTTCCGTAGTATACATTCCCTTTGCGGCTCTCACACAACACCTTTCTTAATAAGGTGTTTAAAGAAATATAATTTCCTGTAGACGTGACGAATTGCAAAACGTACGTCAGTTCGTCTGTCCGTCCGTCTATCTGCCCGTCTGTCCGTCCGTCTGCGAATACTGCTAGCGCCTAAACCACACGTATGATCTTTCTCAAATTGAAGAAACCCCAGTCCATCTGGTTCTAGTCGAAGCTTTAAAATTTTGAAAAACATTCTTTAAAATTTGGATGTACTTTATATCAAGATCTCCGAACATTTCCAATATTTTCTCAAAAACGGCTCCAATTTTTCTCTTTACAATTCTTTAAATTATAAGAATAGAGTAAAATACACTTATAAAGGTGACATAAGTCCGATTGTCACGGTTAATTGTGAATTTTCGAAAATTGCAAACGTTTGATTTTTTTCGGCGTCTTCCTACAACTATAAAATTGAAGACAAAATTTTCCTTTAGATAAAATTTGTTGCCCATAAATAGTTCTTTCATAAAGACCATATAGCTTTTTTGAAAATTTTAGTAGTTTTCATGAATAAAACCGTGAAATATTTGTAATTTTAAAAATTTACAAAAACAAACTTTTCTCATATATAGCTCCAAATTTTTCCTTTAAATTTTTAGTAAGGGTAGTACCAAATACACCCTATCCGATGACATAAACACCATATTGCTCTATTCTTTTGTTTTTTCAAAAAATACAAAAATTTAATTTTTTTGACTTGTCTCTCAAGTGGGTAATATTTACATTAGAGGCGATTTCTTCACATTATTATATTATGAGTACATGAGGTTAAAATAATGTCAAATAAAGTTTCTCCAAAACTCAACAGTTTTCTGTAAAAAATGAGCTCATAATCCCGCATTTTCTGAAATTCTCAAAAATGGCTCCACATTTTTTCCCAAACTTTTCCAATGGATAGTGCTAATTGCACTGTTTAATATGATGTGAAATTCATTTTGGTGTATTCTTTTGTTGTTTTTTTAAATTACCGAATGTAATTTTTTTAAATATCTCTCACGCTGTTATGCACATTTCAATCGATGTGTAATACATTGTTACATTTGTCAGTGGAAATGCTGCAAATAACTTCCAATAAAGTTTTCGAAAAGTCAATAGGTTCATGTGAAAAAGAACTTTAAATTCCGAATATTTAGTAAAGCTTAATCGCCATTTTTTTAAAAACGGCTTCACATTTTTCAATGAAAATTTATATTTAGGACGAGGTTTTACTCTTCTTTAATATTTTTGAAGTATTATTTTGGTTCTAGTATTCAGAAACCGAAAAGTTGAGAAAATAAAAAAAAGTAAAAATATAAAAAATAAAAATATAAAAAAATTAAAAAAAGTACTTTGGGCGACAATAGATGGCAGGTGGCCAGAGAATGGAGCAAGTCCTTAAAGCCAGACCACACCAAAGAAATTAGAAAAAAAATTTGGCACGAGAAAGTCTGTGCCATTCTGTAGCACCTCTAGTTTATAATAAATTTGCAAATTGTCTTAGAATATGGAATTTAAAAGATATGAACTATATAAGAAGAAACCCTGAGATGTATGTACAATACTAGAGAAAATACATTTCTTACGATTGGAAAGATAGATTATCATTTAATTGTGACCAAAAACTTATTCACGTTATTCACATAAACATACAAAATAGTAACCTTTTAATGCTTGCACATATTCGCCTACAGAACAAAATCAGACTGAGTTTGTGAAGTTTTAAAGTAGAGAAAGGGAACAAAAATGTGGGTGAGTTAAGCAACTCAGGGGAATCCAAAGTAGTTGTAGAAGCTTTTGCGTCGGAATTTTTCGAACTAATTGAGAATGATCTTATAATAGGAATACAGAATAACGCAGAAGAACAGGTTACAGGTGATCATTTATATTCATATTAGAAAAAAATAAAATAGAGTTATTAATTTAATTATTTTTTTTGGAAATTTTGTTTTTGGATGAAAGTATATTGTAAGCTAATACAATTCATTGGCAAGTTTAATGCCAGATACTGTATGAATATAGTTGAACAAAGCTAAGCATAAAAGAACTGAAGTATTAAAGAAATTTTCAACGCATGCAAATACTTTTGAAACAGTTTGCAGCGTCGGCGATGCCACATTCAACTAGTTACAAATGTTTTTCACAATATACTATTAAAATCACTTAATATTTGTTATCGTTTCATTATCTGTTATCACATTCACGCATTCGCATCTTTCAAGTTCGGCGCCGAATCTCTAATGAACAATTATAATCCCATCCCTCCTTCGACAAATCCGTTCTAAGCTCGTGTATTTTTTAGTTAAGCGCATTCGAGATAATAAATTGCGAAGTTCAAAGTAAAAAAAGTGTGAGCAATAGTATACTCTTTAAATATTTGCCTATGGACTGCTACAAAGTTATATCAAAAACAAGTTTGATCTTAATGTACTTTGTGTATGAAATAAGATTTAACGTTTGCGTGAGTAGACAACAATCTTATTTTATTTTCAGGAAGGCAAAACTAGTAAGGAAAAACTCGATCATAATGCCTATTCCAAAACCATATAAAAATCATAACAGTGTAGAAAACTTCAGACCGATAAGTTTACTAACCACACTTTCAAATATTCTCGAGAAACTAATTCTAAAAAGGTTAAGTAGCTACCTTCAATCAACCCACATTATTCCATTACATCAGTTTGGCTTTATAAGTCATGTATCAATTGCACACCAACTACTTAGACTCTCAGAAAATATCCACACAGCGTTTCAAAACAAACATCACACAATAGTTTCATTTCTTGACATTTCACAGGTGTTTGATCGAGTATGGCACGAAGGACGATTATACAAACTCCGGACAATGGGAACACCAAACTACTTAGTAAACTTCATCAAAAGTTTTCTAACTGATAGATCCTTTACAGTTTCCGTAGAAAATCACATCTCCAACCCCCGAAAAATAATAGCAGGCCTTCCACCAGGTTCACCACTCTCACCCACACTATTCAACATATGCACAGGTATTGTGGGAATTCTGATTGGATGTTGTTGACGTTCTTATAAGAAGAAATAAAAGAAGTCATCTTCGTCAACATATCAATGATATGTTGACTAAGATCAACAAACTATGATATGTTGACGAAGATGACTTCTTTTATTTCTTCTTATATGCACAGGTGACATACACACCCAATTAGCACAATTCGCCGACGATACCGCAATCTACAAATCCAGCGACTCACTTAAGACTATTACCGATAGGTTATAAAATCACCTAAATGAAATAGACCAGTGGTCAACATTGTGGAAAATCAAACTCAACCCAACTAAATCAACTGCCAAAATATTCTCACTAAGACTGTTTTCTCATCCACCGCCACTACACATTAATAAACACACAATTCCATGGACACCACAAAACCAATCAGTAAAATATCTCGGGATGAACTTCGACCCAAGACTCAACTGGAAAACACACATAACATTAAAAGAACAAGTAAAAATAAAAAATAGCTCAACTGAAATTCCTTATCAACTCCAAAATACGGGTATTCCTAACCAATACCATTACAATTTATAAAGCAATAGTCAGACCATTAATGCTCTACGCATGCCCTATCTGGACCAATTTCTAACATTAATGAACTTCAAATTGTACAAAATAGATTCCTCAGATTAGCAACACATGCCCCATGGTTCATCTCAAACGCCCAACTTCATAAAAAACTGAATATATCACCAATCATCAAACCATCTTTCCAATAATTTTTACTCCTACCTAAATACAATAAACCGAGCCGTCTAATACAACCTGGCCACTATAAATGACTTCCCTACTAGAATTAAGAATAGATTTCCTTTCGAAGCGTTCTTGAACATTTTCTCTACTAATTGTTCATAGTAGGGGCTCTTGTAGTTTCCTACACCTCTAGTAAGGTAGTTTAGATTTTTTATTGTTAAGTTTAGTATAACTCACAATGTAAGCCAGCAAATGCACATGAGATAGTAATTTGGTACTGATCGGTGTAATTTCCAATCAATCAATAAATAAATTAATAAAAAAAGGAAGGCAAATAATTTATCGGCAAAACACGCGGCCGCACCGAATCATTTTTACCTTACGTTTACTGCAGCGCTTCTGACCGGGAGGTCCTAGGTTCGAGTCCTGACGGTGGCAGGATTTTCGACACTAGCTTTTCAGCTAGGCCGAATTCAGTCGCTGCCTCGAGGAGAATTCTAGCGGCCGGCTGCTCTGATCGGTAGTTTACCGTGGTTTCTCCGATCAAGAATTCTCCTCCAAACAACGGATGAATTCGACCATAGCTACCTTAATAGTGTCAAAAATCCTGACTAGAGCTTGTCCCATCTGGGGCGGTGCTTTGCAGGCGGAGGTACCTAGACCTGCAGATAGGCGTCGAATCTCCGGAGATGAGACTCCGCCGCCCCACAGCTTAATCATGCCCATGGAGAAATAATGGAAATAATTTCCCACAACTTAATATTTTGTTGGGTACTTGGTATTAGGTACTCAATTTAGTATAAAGTTGACGGAGATGACTTCCATTAATTATTCATGTAGTTAAGTCAACAATGTCACATCAGACCGGGAGCGGTAGCTCAGTGCATCAACTGATGTCACTGCGGCGCCTCTGACCGGGAGGCCCTAGGTTCGAGTCCTGACGGCGGCAGGATTTTCGACACTATCTTTTCAGTTAGATCGAATTCAGTTGCTGTCTGGCGGAGAATTCTAGCGGCCGGCTGCTCTGATCGGTAGTTTTCCGTAGTTTCTCCGATCAACACCAGGCGAATGCCGGAGCAGTACCCTACCTAACGGGCCTTGTCCTATCCTCTCTCCTTACACACACACTTACACTAGCATGCACTACACTACCACATATTCCGGGAGACCGGTCGGGAGCTTAGAGCTTGTCCCGGCTGGGGCGGTGCCTCGCTGGTGGGAGAGTCCTGGTTAGGGGGAAACCCCACTAGCCGACGGTAGGTCGGCGCCGGATCTCGCCATCCAGTGGGGGAAGATCACCGCCATCTCAGAAAAAACATGCACTACACTAATGGGACTAATGACCGACCGATGCAGTTGACACGCCCGGAAACGAACAAATCAATCAATCAATCATAACCCTACGTTTACTGAATGGGTTCAACATGTACCCATACTTACATTTAAAGAAAGATGGTTTTAAAATATAATCCTGCAGTTAATGAACTTGTTCTTCAAGCTTTTATTAGTAGCCAGATAACATTTAACTGGTTTCTTTACATACGAGAGTTGGGCAATGTCATGGCATCTATGTTTTTTGTGAAAATACGTGCACGGGTACAATATGTGAAGGGAGCATAAGAAAGAACTAGAGGCACTACAGAATGGCACATACTCTCTCGTAGTAAAGTTCTCTAATTTCATTGCTGCTGATTGGTACTGTACAGTCTTGCCCTCCCTTCTTGCCTGTTGCCATCACCGCCCAAAGTGCATTTTTTGACATTTTCCTACTTTTCAGTTCTCAAATAATAGAACTGAAATATTATTTTAGGAATATTAAAGAAGGCTATAACCTCGTCCTAAATAGCAATTTTCATTGAAAAATTTTGCGCCGTCTTTAAGAAAATGGCCTTAAGCGTTACTGTAAATGTGCAATTTGAAGCTCTTTCTCATAGGAATCTATTGAGTTTTCGAAAATTTTCATTTATAGTAATTTGAAGAACTTTCACTCATAAACTCAGTCATGTATACAAATTTATTCAAATGTGCATATTAACGGCATAAGAGATATTAAAAAACATTTTTTGTGTAATTTTTAAAAAACAACCAAATGCGGAATTTTGAGCTCATTTTAACAAAAAAAAACTGTTGAGTTTTCAAAAAAAAAATTTGACATTATTTAAAGCACATGTACTCCCTACCACGTTTGGCACTAGCCCTACCAAAAATTCAAAGAAAAAATTTAGAGCCTTTTTTGAGAAAATCTTGTTTTTGTAATTTTTAAAATTGCAAATATTGCATGCACTATTGCACGAAAACTACTCAACTTTCTGAAACAATGTACGTGACCTTATTGAAAGAACTAGTTATGTACAACAAATTTTATTTGAAGTAAAAATCTCTATCTTCAATTTTGTAGTTGTAGGAAAACGCCGAAAAAATCCAAACTTTTGCAATTTTTGAAAATTCAAAGGTAACGGTGAAAATCGGACCCAAGTCACCTATTTAAATGTATTTTACTCTATTCTTACAAGAAATTTAGAGAAACAATTTGGAGCTGTTTTTGAGGTAATTTTGAAAATGTTCGGAGGGCTTAATGTAAAGTACCCCCACATTTTAAAGAATGTTTTTCAAAATCTTAAAGCTTGAACTAGAGCCAGATAGACGTAGAATTCTTCCATTTGGAAAAAAATCGTACGTGTGGTTTAGGCGCTAGCAGTGTTCACAGACAGACAGACGGACCGACAGACGGACGGATGGACGGACGGACGGACGGACGGATGGATGGACGGACGGACCGACACGGACGGACGTGTTGAAAAGAACCACTTTTTCCGAATCAGGGGACCCCAAAACGTGTATTTCTGTTGAAATCTCGAAATCGATTTTCCGCAGCATTACATAACTTTTTCTATACTACGTATATACGTAGGTATTCGAGAAAGTAAAAAGAAAAGTCAAACAACTGAAGAAAGTTTAAAGCGTGTGCAACGCCCTCAATCAGCTAGTTTATTAAAGTATTTGAATGGACAGTATTGATGTCATGTTCCAAAGCATTACAGCCTATTCGAGGTCACAGCATTCCGGAAGCATTTCATACCCGTCCTGAAGGCCCGATTAGGCAGATGCTCGATTACCACACGTGCCGCATCGATCCGAATGCTCACTGGTCACGTGCATTGCTCATGATTGGTCGCTACGCGTCCTCACAGGAACTCTCCTGCCCATTTCCCAACTGTATGGTATGGAGAGACATTCCCAACAGCTTCCAACAATACTTTGTGAAGTTCTTGGGCATTTCTCCCATGGCGAACGACTATGTTGGGTTATGAGTTGAATGAGGGAAACGAGTTACATTCATTTCGCAAAGCGGTTGTCAGACAACTGATTTGAAATTGCCCTCTATGCTAATAGAAACACTCACATAGCCATCTGTTTTGGGAACACACATTAGTACAGCATTTCTTTCACACGACCAATAAAATTGTGCGACCCGATAACATTTAAAAAAAAGTAGTTGCCTTGAATTCTGCCCCAACCTTCCTATATTTTAATATATGAAATACTTCATAATATTAGCAAACCATTTTATACCCACTTAGTCACTGTTGATTTTAATTATTACTTCAAAATATTAAAACTTGATTGCTGGCCAGTATGAGTAATAACACTTAAAATATGTTCAAAACATGGTTCACGAGGTACAAAATAGTCATATGGCTACATTTATTTAAAAACAAATACCTTTCTTACCTGGAAATACCAAGATATTTATTTTGACAAAATTAGAGGGTTCAAATGTACCCAGTCACTACTACTTGAAAAATAATTAGGTTAATGCTTTCCCACAACTTTTGGAAAACTAATTCGAAGCCTTAAGGTAGCTGTCTACCTCACAAAAGGATATATTTTGATATTTCTTTTTTTAATTAATCACAATTGAATATTCTAGTGAATGAACTAGAATGGTAATGCTACTGTGAACATTAAAGAGCCAGGACTTGATTATTTGAGAAACAAATTTGTTTAAAAAATGATTGTGGATTTTTCTGTTCATATAACTGAAAATGTTAGTGACAGATTAATGATTCTAGTTCATTCACTAGAGCAAATCATGGGTTACATGCTTCAAAAAGAATTATAATATTATCTTTAATAGTTATTGATTTATGATGTTTGGAGTGCTTGGATGTGCTGAAAATTTGCATTTCGGGCAAATGCATCTGACGCTCACTCACTAAGGGCTTGACAGTTGACCAGTGGAGACTGGTGCCCCAACAAACTGGAGGTGGCACCTTGATAGAATGACGGAAATGTAATTTCCAAAATTCAAAATACGAATACATAAAAATGTAAGCAAATAAAATCAATTAAAACTAAGTTAAATAAAAGTCTATATTGAAAGATTCCTTACATAATTTTAGGCGTAGTGTTTCTGTAAGGAATGTACTGTATACCTCCCGCACACGTGGTTCTGGCTTTGATTTCCACTGGGTATTTGAGTTGGAGTCAAGTCAGTTGGAATCAAGCACTATTGCTTCGACTCGTTTCACACAAAATTATTTTATGTCGAAAACATCACTACCCTGGTATATTTGGCAATAATGAAAGATATGCGACACACGTTCTTTTTCACAAGAACGTTTGCAAACCGTTGGCCAGCTGCAGTCACACTGACTTCCACAAAACACTAAGGGCCTTCCATTCAGAACCGCCACCTTTACAGAAAGAGCTCGTCAAATGTACGTTTAGAATCAACAAACCTAGTATCAAATGAAAACAAATTCCCCAAATATCATAAACAATGCATTGAATATCATCAGAAATTGAATGAACTCGTCTTCTTTCAATAACCAGCGAAAGTCATAAAATTTCATTGCAGCGAGTCAGACGAAGACGGAATATGGGTATTCCCCTCAGACTCCCTCCGTCGCCGCCCAGCACTAGACAGCGCTATCAGTCTAGTTGCTGCAGTAAGACGCCGCATGTTCCCCGTGTTAAATCGAAGTGTCAAAGAGTAAGAGCAATAAACCCAATAATGGAGCCAAGAGCGTGGTACAATTCCTGTCAAAGCACCCAAAGAGAGAGATTGCCAGTTAGACTCTCTTTAGTTTCAAAATGAATTCATATACATAGATATTGCTGCAATATCTTGAATATTGAATGTCTTTAAAAGGAAAATGTATATTCCTAAGATATTATGAGATCTTTTTCGATTTTCTGGGGGTTGTGCAACGTAAGCACGAGCCGCCACTGCTATTGACACTCGCCGCGAAGGAAGTTATTTTTATCAAAAACTAAAAATCGTACCAAAATACGGTTTTAAGCAGTTAAAAGCGACTGGTCTGGCTTTTCAAACGTGTTTGTGCTATGGCCACGTGGTTCGTGACGCAAACTGGTGCTGCGCAGAAAGAGCAAAAGTCAATGCGCCGTCCATCTCTTTCCACCTTGGGTATACTCGTACTTTGGCTATCCAAGGATAAGGCTTTGATTTTTTTAGTGGTGCCTCAAGGTCTCGAGCTGGAATGAGAGGCGAACATTGTCATCCAATGGGTGGCACCAATACCAAAAATTTAGATCATAACGAAGCTCCCGATTTGATGACAGTGTCCTCTTGTTTGCGCAGCTCTTGGCTTTGAGGCGCCATAATATTTAAATCGGAGTGTATACTTGGGATTTCTTTGCTTGGCATCTGAGCGTATTATCTTGAAGATGGAATCTGGCACGACTTCTTGCGTCGTTTTCGGTCCCGCCGCAAGATGTCGCATGATGTCGCCGCCGCATCATGTTCCCCGTGTTAAATCGAAGTGTCAAAGAGTAAGAGCAATAAACCCAGTAATAGAGCCAAGAGCGTGGTACAATTCCTGGCAAAGCACCCAAAGAAACAGATCGCCATCAGTCTAGTTGCTGCAGTAAGACGCCGCATGTTCCCCGTGTTAAATCGAAGTGTCAAAGAGTAAGAGCAATAAACCCAATAATGGAGCCAAGAGCGTGGTACAATTCCTGTCAAAGCACCCAAAGAGAGAGATTGCCAGTTAGACTCTCTTTAGTTTCAAAATGAATTCATATACATAGATATTGCAGCAATATCTTGAATATGGAATCTCTTTAAAAGGAAAATGTATATTCCTAAGATATTATGAGATCTTTTTCGATTTTCATCTTTTTCGAAAAATCAAGTGTCGTGGAGCGCCGCGTGCGTACCTCGGCGTGGCCCTTGCCGGCGGCGCGGTGCAGCGGCGTCTTGAGGAACTGGCTCTTGCTGCGCGGGTCGGCGCCGCCGCCCTCCGGCCCTTCTCGGCGCGGTGCAGCGCGGTGTTGCCGAACTTGTCCGCGGCGTGGACGTCGGCGCCCTTCCTGATGAGCAGGCTCGCCAGGTTGAGGGCGCCGCGCTCCGCCGCCCGGTGCAGCGCCGTGTTGCCCTGGTTGTCCTTCTCGTTGACCTGCCCGTGGACGCAGGGCGAGCGATTAACTGATTGCGCTTATGAATACGTAGAGCAGCGTTGGCCAACTGGAGAAAAAATGACGCCAGGACAGCTTTCCCCATCGTTCGTTGGTTGGTTGTTGGTGATTCCGGGGACGTCAAGTATGGAGGTCAAGTCCCGTAAGTGTAGTGCGTGTTTTTTTTCTCATCGGGAGGTGGCGGTGATGTTCTACCGTTGTATGGAGAGATCCGGAGCCGATCTACCGTCGACTAGCGGGGTTTTCCCAAACCCGGTATTTCCCACCAGCGGGGCACCGCCCCATCCGAGACAAGCTCTAAGCTCCCGACCGACACTTACACTTACATGCACTACTCTACCATACATGCCGGGAAACCGGTCGGGAGCTCGGAGTTTGTCCCGGCTGAGGTGGTGCCTCACATACCTTGTTGTGGAAAATCCCACTAGCCGACGGTAGGTTGGCGCCGAATATTGTCATCGAGCAGAGAAAAGATCACCGCCACGCCTGAGGACATGAACATGCACTACGCATACGGACTAATGACAGTATCAGTTGACGCGCCCGAAATCATTAGTAATGAAACTCATTCACTCTCCCCCAGACGTACACACACCATGCCCGTGCTCACCATGCAAACAAAGCATATCCACACACCACACATATAAACACCCCTCAGATGCATCCCTGTACTCGCACAACACAATTGGCCACCACCACAACCACCCCACACACACACACACAGACACACACAGACACACAGACACACACACACACAGACACACACACACACACACACACACACACACACGTATCTCTGCTTCGTTCTGCAGTAGATGCGCCACTGTCTCGGAGGAGCCGCGCTGCACGGCACAGTGAAGCATCATTAGCCACTCGCACATCATTAGCCACACATTAGCCACTCGCATAGACACAACGCACAGCCAAACCATACATATAGAAGGATTTTCCTAAGGATGAGCCAAAGTGACAGTTCGCGTAACAAGTGAACATCACATGTAATTCAGAGAAGCATCCCTCCGCCGCTACAGCTGTTCAGCCACGCCCCTTCGTAAAGTGCTAATGGCTCCTGTGAAAACATCCCTATGAAGAAGTCTAAGAGTTTCGCTGAGGTATATGCACGTACGCGAGTCCGAAATATTTAAATTTAATTACGGATGTGAAAAATCTCTTAACATGCTTTCACAATCAGTAAAAGAAAACTGTCACGAATGTAAATAGAAAGAAAAATGATTTTAAGCCGGAAACCGTGCACCGGTACGCATCTCGCATTCAAGTCTCGGTTTTAAAATAAACATAATATTTATCACACAAAAAGTAAATTTAATGTAATGTTTATAGAAAAAAATAATTTTTACAGAAGATCACATAACACTACACATCCTAGTTTCAATTATTTCTTGCGGCGCACTCTATTTTTGTCGGACGAGGACATTACAAAAAGAAGCGTCGAAGCCATTTACAGGTTAGCCAACTGCAAACGAACGAATGCAGGAATGGGCTCGACAGCACGACCACAGAACCTTCAGTTATGTTGCCAACAGTAGCTGTCACATCCTTAGGAAAATCTCTAATAATGCGTACCAAAACCACACCCACCCATCCTCCATATCCACACACGTACCACCGGTAGCGGTAGCTTAATGCATTAACTGATGTCACTGCAGCGCCTCTAACCGGGAGGTCCTAGGTTCGAGTCCTGACGTCGGCAAGATTTTCGACACTAGCTTTTCAGCTAGGTCGAATTCAGTCGCAGTCTGGAGGAGAATTCTAGCGGCCGGCTGCTCTGATCGATAGTTTTCCGTGGTTTCTCCGATCAACACCAGGCGAATGCCGGAACAGTACGCTACCAAACGGGCCACGGACCGCGCGCGATCTGTCCCTCCTCCTCCTCCTTGTCCTATCCTCTCCCCTTACACTAACATGCACTACACTACCACATATTCCGGGAGACCAGTCGGGAGCTTAGAGCTTATCCCGGCTGGGGCGGTGCCCCGTGGTGGGAAGTCCTGGTTGGGGAAAACCCCACTAGCCGACGGTAGGCCGGCGCCGGATCTCGCCATCCAGCGAAAGAAAATCACCGCCATCTCCCGAGAAAAAAAACATGCACTACACTCACGGGACGAATGACCGAACAGTTGACGCGTCCGGAAACACGAAAAAAAAAAATCAATCTATACCCCACGTACCTCTGCGTCGTTCTGCATGAGCGCGCCACCGTCCGGCGGAGCCGCGCTGCACGGCGCGGTGCAGCGGCGTGAAGCCGTACTTGTCGCGCGCGCGCGGTCGGCGCGTGGCGCAGCAGCTCGGCCACGACGGCCATGTCGCCGCGCCCACCGCGCGGTGCAGCGGCGTTTGGAGCTTGATCACGTGCGCGTTCTTGGTGGCGGCCGCGCAGTGCAGCGCCGTGCTGCCCAGCGCGTTCGCCTCCCTCGGGTCGCACTTGTTCTCCAGGAGCAGCTTCGCCGCGTCGTACGCGCCGTGCTCGCACGCCCTGCGACAGCGTTTTTTTTTTCGGCGATGGGTTTGTTCGTTTTTGGTAATTAGTCGACTGCGTGAGGCACGAAGATATATATATATATATATATATATATATATTACATATATATATATATATGTATATATATTATATATATACATATATATATGTATATATATATATATATATATATATATATATATATATATATATATATATATATATATATATATATAGTGTGCTCAGCTTTCCCTGCCCAAGCACGGGTAGAGAATGGAGAGAGCTGCGTGACCTTTTGTGGGATTGTATCGAATCTGTTTGAAATATCTGCTAAATACTAGAGGAAAATACTACTACTACTACTACTACTACTACTACTACTACTACTACTACTACTACTACTACTACTACTACTACTACTACTACTACTACTACTACTACTACTACTACTACTACTACTACTACTAATACTACTAATAATAATAATAATAATAATATAACATCTATGCCATCGGATTCGTCCTTTTACGCTCGTCACGATGGACTAACAAAATATGTATAGTTCCAGTTGAAGTTCCAGTTGAAAAACTACAGGAGTTGGTAAAGTTACGTGACTATTCATGTTATATATATATATATATATAATATAATATATATATATATATATAATGGGCGTGGTAAGGACATGAAAAAGGAAAAAAGTTCTTAAGACAATTTTAAGAATTTTTCTAATAAATATTTGATGAGCCTAATTCGTAATAAGCACTGAAAGTTTGGTTTGAAAAAATGCTTTCTAGGCAAAATTGTTCATTGTAGAAGCATAGAAACACGCCAAAAACATATAAATTGTTTATTAGTTACTCAACTTACACAATTTAATAACCAACAAACAATAAACAAAAAAGGAGGGTTATACTATTTCATGATGGTGTAACTTTTTCTTCGCTACTTATAGTCTAACTGATTCAACTAATATATAATGCAATGTATGGTTTTGTTCGCCATCAATCTTTGTCACTTTCGGCTTGTTATTAATGAGCAACTTTACTACGTCGTAGGCAACGAGCTCGCACGCCCTTCGACATTTTTTTTTTTTTTAGGCGATGGGTTTGTTCGTTTTTGGTAATTAGTTGTCTACGCGAGGTGAGAAGAATTGTCATATTTACCTGATGGCACGTACGGAAAAAGATAGGTAAGTTTTTTCCGGAATGCGCGAAGAAAAAAATGGTTCTCGTTTTACCTTTCTGGTCGAAGCAAAAAGTGGGGTTATGTTTTTGCGCGAAGTAGAAAGGAGTATTCTATGTATTTTTCATGATGGTCTATTTCTTTCTTCACCACTTATCGTCTGATTCGACTAATATTTTATGCAATGCATGGCTTTATTCACCTTGGCTGAGTTAATGCCATATGTTGTGAAAAGTACCCAAAAATCTAATATTATGGTCATTAGGCACCATTTTTGCATTTTCTCTAAAGTAAACACTAAGGTTTATTCTATGGGGGTATGTATGAATTTATTTTGATATCCTGCATGTCATATGCTACATAAAGACACTACAAACACAAAAAAATGCATAAAATGGCGAACTGTTGACTGCGTTTGATTTATTCATTCTTATCGAACATAGTTATCATAACCATTGACTTTTATGGTTTATAACCAGCTATATTTGCCATGTATGTACGTGCCAAACACCAACCCATGCGGAGTTACAAATTAGTAAGCGGAGTGCCTAACTATTAGAGACAAATGTAATTCGAATAGCTTTTTTAAAGGGAATTTCCCACCAAATGTTCATTGACAAAAAGTGATCATCTGCGACCTCTCCTCACGCCCTTGAATTTCAAATCGATATTTTAATTTTAATGGATACCTTCACATGAAGACCCTGGGACATTTTCCAAATTTTGAAAAAAACTGGCTCTATCGTTTTTGATTAAATGTTACTATTGGATAGTGTAAAGGATTTTTGAGAGAATGGTGTAGGTCTCACTTTCGTAAAAATATCTGATTTTCCGAAAATTGAAGAAGTTCAAACGTTTTCGGGGCCTTCCTTCTACTACAATTATGGATATTGAGTTTTTTATTTTATGAGTTTTTCCCCTTAAAGAAATCTGTTTCTTAAAGATAGATTATGAAATAAGGTGATATACAATTTTTCGAAAATTTGGATACTTTTCGCGTGAATTTCCGTAAACATACGGGCGAGAATGTACGTTCTGTTTCAGCACCACTAATTATGGATAAAATTGAATAACTTTGTACCCAGCACACAAGGAACTCAACGTTTGCAACACGTATTGACGTGTGCAGCACCGTATTGACCTACTCAACGCCCTACAGAGCAGTTCAGTGCCGTACTGACCTTGCAGCGCCATATTGACCAACGGAAAATGTACCGACCACTGCAGGGCCGTACTAACCTGTACAGCGCCGAATTGAGCTGTGCAGTAGCGTATTGACCTACGCAACACCCAACTGATCAGTGCAGCGCCGTACGGTCGTGTGTGCAGAGGCGTACTGGACTCAGCAGTGCGGCGAGCTAGGACCGTATTGAACGCGAAACTGCACTGACCAGTCTAGGTTCATACTGAATCGTGCAGCGCCGTACTGATCTGCGCAGCGCCAAAGCTGTGCACCAGCGAACCACATAGCTGTACTCGACTGAAGGCAGGTCCGCATCACCACTCCAGCGCCGTACTGACCTGTGCAAGCACCGTACTGACCAGCGCAGGCCTGTACTGACCCGTGCGCCGTGCTGATCTGCACCAAAGGAGCTCTACCTGTGTAGCATGTGTTGCCGGACACGTCCTTGGCCTGCGCGTGGGCGCCCTTGCGCAGCAGCGCCTCCACCACCTCGTAGACGCCCTTGGCGGCGGCGCGGTGCAGCGGCGTGCTGCTGGTGTGGTCCAGCACGTTCACCTCCACGCCCCGCTGGGTGAGCAGCTTCACCATTTAGCCATGAGGCCAGCAAGGGCGGCGGCTAGGTGCAGCAAGTGCCACGCGCTCCCAGTTGGCCTGCGCCACCTTTGCACAAGGGAGACACCCCACATGCTGAGTGGGCAAAAAGTGACTTAAATAGAATTTTAGTTTTCAATCATTAATATTTGTAGTTTTCTGTGTTAAATGAGATAAGTTCTGAACTTGTTATGTAATTCTAAGTATTGTTTCCATCTAGTTAAGTATGTCGTGCTGGGCGTGGCCATTTGATGATTGTGAGCTCCAAGAAGGCCACAAGACAGCTGGAAATGTCAGCATCTTTCCATAGGACGTATTCTCCTGACAGCTAAGAACAAATGACTTGGCACAGTTTGCTGAATAAATCTTACTAACCGTCTGTTTTTCTCTAATGTTACAGGATTGGCCACAGGTTCCCGTAAGGATAGCAATGACATGACCGCAGTGGTGGAATGCACTGCCCTTCTGTGTTTTCACAAACTGTAAATGAATGACTTCTGAGAAGTTGAAGTGGAGTTTAGGGAGGCAGGTGCTGAGCTGTGAGTGGAAATTGATGGCACGGTTGACGTGACCTTAGGACGACACAAAGAACAAAACAGAACATGAAAAACCAAAACCTTAGCTATACATGGATAATGTTTAGATACATGTTTTCTATGCCAGTTGCTATTTTTTTAAGAACACTGATATGCAAGTTTCCACTCGAAATACTCATTTACAATTAATTATAGCGTTCGATGACGAGCTGCTTTCTGAATCCAACGCAGTGTCAATCATGCAAATCAGGATGAATAGGTACTGTGTAAAGTGAATGGTTATCCCCTTCCCACTTCACGCCTCATGTCACCTGATCTCTCCGCGCACCTGACGCGGCTGAACGACTAAACCCGCGGCCTGTGCCATGAAAGGAGGCCGAACTTTGGCAGGCAAGCTGCGTCGGTCGGCGCTCGTCCCTTCTCTAACTTGCCATATTTTCCATATCAACAGTGAGGCAACACAGCCAACGAATGTATCTCAGATAGTCGTATAAAACTATATCTTGTCTACATTTGCCTTCCTTCATACTAATGTGTTATTTGAGGTACTATCATAAAATATCGATTTGATTTGAAACTGATTTCAAAAAGACAATTGAAACTAATTGTAGATATCACTCAATATTCCATGCCCTAACATCTTATTTACTCTAGAAAGAATGAGCTGATTATGCCTGAGCTCTTGGATCTCATGTGACTGATTTTGATCTCAAACGTATGTTATCTTCAGATAGATTTACCTGATGAATATGTTTCCTGTAAAATCATGGGAAGAATGGAACCTTTGTAATTTCAGACAACAAAAAGGTAAATAGCATACATGGATGTCTCCAGAATCCAACGCCATTTCATACCCAACAGGATAAGAATTTAGACAAATATGGAAAATAGAAATTTGTAATGTCAAAATTTTCTCAAGTGTAATTGCCTGACGATCTCATGGCTATAGTCCGATTCTAATGTAATTATATATAGCCATGTAATGTTCTAAATTTGTGATCTTCATGAATTGTTGCAATCTTAATAAATACATCTAAATTTTTCCTGAAAATATTTTGTCATTTTAAAAGTTTCTTTAAATAATGTTGTGATTTTTTAGCAAGAACCATGTATTTTGTTTTATTCTAATTCATAAATGCCTCACATAAACTTATTGAAGAGAGTGCTTCAAAGATTCTGGTGTCTGACATAGGCACGTGTGCAATAAGCTCACACCAAACCTGATCGAAATTGTGAATTTACGGATGAAAATCTTCAGTGCCTTCCTGTGGAGGGTAAGTAGCTGCCTGTCCTGATGAGGGCATGACTACTGTAATGTAGCTATCTCAAGATTAAAAGAAACTGCTGAGCTAACCATCATCTGTTCTGTCGACCATGCGATACTCTCTTTTCCATTAGTGGTATTTCCATTCTCCTCTCCTGGCTCACTGTGTAAACATTATTCAACTTTCTAATTATATACCACAACTATTTCACCCCACCACATTTCTTAATTCTACTTTACTATTTATCATTTATTGCCATTTAATTATTTAATACCATTACTTTTATCAATAATGACACTACTACTACTCACTACCACTACTATCACTCACTACTCACCACCACTACTCACCACCACCACTACCACTACTCACCACCTACCACCACTACCACCACTCACCACCACTACTCACTCACCACCACCACCACCACCACCACCACCACCACCACCACCACCACACCACCACCACCACTACCACCACAGCTGCCACCGCCACCACCACCACACCATCACTCACCACAAACTGTCACTCCACCACCACCACTACCACCACCACACTACCACCACCACCACCACACTCACCGTACCACACCACTGTTCACAACCATCACTGCCACACCATCACCACACCACCACTCTCACACCACCACCAGAAAAATTACTCATCACCAGTCCCACTGGCTTAGCATTCATCACCACTACCACAGCTGCTAATACAATACTACTACACTACTCAGCCACTGCCACACTATCACTACTACTACTACCACATACCACTGTTACTATCACTACTACCACTACTAATTCACTACTACTACTACGCCACTAATACACCATAACCACAAACTATCATAACCACAACCTACTACAACTACAACTATCACATATAATCAAACATAACTACTACTACTACTACTATAACCACAAACAACTACAACAACTACAACAACTACAACAACCACAACTACCATAACTACTACAACTACTACCACAACTACCATAACCACTACTTCACAACTACTACTACAACTCACTACCAACTACTACCACAACTACTACCACAAATCACTGCTAACCACCACGCAACCACAACTACAACCACTACACCACAACCACAACTACTACAACCATAACTACAACTATCACAACTACAACCATAACCCACAACTACTTACTTCACCTACTACACTACTACTACAACTACCACAACTACTAACACAAATCCACCACAACCACAAATCACTGTAACCACACTACACAACTACTACTACACAACCACTACAACCACTAACTATCACTACTTCACTACAACTACCACACTCACAACTACCACAACCACTACAACTACTACAACTCACTACCACTACCACAACCACCACAACCACCACCACCACCACAACCACCACAACCACCACCACCAACACACTGCAACCACTCACCACCACAACCACCACTACCACTCACCACAAATACCACTTCATCAACCACTCACCACCACAACCAACACTAACAACAACCACTCACCACCACAACCACTACTACCACAACCACCACCACCACACCACCACTACCACCACCACCACTACAACCACTACTACCACAACCACTCACTACTCACTACCACACCACAACCACCACCACCACCACCACTCACAACCACTACTGACTACAACCACTACTACTCACTAATACCATCACCAATTCACTACTAATACAACCACTACTACTACTATCACTACTACTAATACTAACACTACCACTACAACTACTACCACTACTACCATAACTAATACTACCACTACTACTACTACAACTACCACCACACAATCACTACTCACTAACTACTACTTCACCATTACTACTACTACTCACTACTTCACTACTCAACCACTCACTACTCACTGACACACCACTACCACCACCACAACCACACCACTACCACCACCACCACAACCACTCACCACTACTCACCACACCACCACAACTACTCACCACAACCACTTCACCACCACCACCACACAACCACACCACCACCACTCACTCACAACACAACCACCACCACAACCACTCACCACCAACACCACCACCACAACCACTCACCACCACCACCACCACCAATACAACCACTCACTTCACAACCACCACCACTCACTCACCACCACCACAACCACCACCACCAACACCACAACCACCACCACTACTACCACACCACCACTTCACTTCACTACCAACCATCACACCACACTACTACTCACTCACTACTACTACCATTACTACTACTACTACCACTACAACTACTACTAACATTACTACTACTACTACCATTCACTACTACAACTACTACCATTACTACTACTACTACAACTAATTACTACTACTACTACAACTGGCCACTACAACTACTACTACTACAACTCACTGCCCACATTACCACAATCACTACTAATACACTACTACTACTACACACACAACTACTACTACTACTACTTCACTACTACAACTACTCACTACAATTCACTACTACTACACCACTACTACCAA